>CAUYQV010165899.1:0-49704 GCA_963574575.1 Galagoides demidoff | reverse complement strand
GAACAGTATGGGCAAACTCTGAGGCATATGTTCCATCTTCCAGAATTAACCACTATGAATTTTAAATCAATGTTTTATTTTTCCTTGTTTTAACATTATTTTAAAATATGTTTTTCATAGTTAGCAATGACTGTGAAGAATATGAGAGTTCAATCTAGTTGTAGCCTAACAAGGTAGCTTGCCACAGTTTCATGGATGCTGGCAGAAGACAAGAGGATCCTGGGTCAGAGACAAGGGACATTTTTACTCGTAGTACAATAAGGTCTATAAGTAATGTCATGTCAGTCAATTTCCCTTGCCCCAAATCCCATGGGTGGGGATCAACACAGATATGCCTAAATGGAAACCTAAAAATGCAGTGCCTTATCCTACAAGGGCAGATCCCTGAGCTTAGGGAACCCAAATCTTTTTAAATGGGAAATAACTTATCTGTCTTTTGCTCTGCCAGGGGATATTATTTTTTATATACTGGGCAGTAAGCATGATTGCACTTTGCCTTATAGTGAGACACTGGTCCTATCTTTTAAAGCTGCTCACCTCTTAAAAATCCTTGATAAGAGAGTTTGGAATGAAGGACAGCTAGTGCTTTACTCACAAGACATACAGAAATACAAAAAATCCAATGAGAGTCCTTCCTCCATTGTAACAGAAGTAAAAGAAAATACAAATTAAAATATTAAAGTCTGACTGTATTAAACCTTGAATATTTAATTTCCTCTCAAATACAACTCTTACCATGTCAGAAAAAGAAGCTGTATGAGGCCCATTTAGCTCTGAACCTTCTTGAAGAATAAAAAGTAAAAACCATATTGTTTTTTTTTTTTAATTGAGAATCATTTTTCAAAGAAAGTTAGATGCTTTTGGCTTTTGTTTTATTAGGATGAGATTCAATACATTTTCCCCTGAGGTATTTGGGGATGACTTAGGGAAGAAAAGTATCCACACTTTTGATGGATCATTAACTTGATGCCCAGGTAGAATTTATGATAAATGTATAAAAAAATTTGTAGAGAGAAGGACATTGAGCTGAGAAATAAGGAGTTGTTAAGAGGACTGGGAATTAAGACCTGTACCTGTTGAAGTAGAAAATTAATTCCAAACAGAGGGCACATTGGCATGAATGAAGCCAATTTTAGTTACCTAGTCCTTAAATACTATTTTAAATAACTGTTTAAGTGCTAAATCAATATTTTTATTATCAATAGCATCCTATAATATCCAAAACAAATGTATCTAGAGTCAAAGAAGGATTAGACAATTTCAACCAACTGATAAGAACTTTATCTGCAGAAGCCTCATTTATAAATAAGGTAAACAGGGTCGCAAGATAATTTAATTCTGTGAAACTCAAATTATAGAAGTAACACTAACATAATCTCAAAAAATAGGGCTGAGTTGTTTGTATGGATTTTCTATCTACCTATTGAATTTTTTAAATTTTATTTTTTTATGAAAGTATTAAGAGTCAAGAAAGATCGAATCTATTTAATGTTTAAAAGAAAAACATTGTGCATGCAGATGCCATTGCTTTTAGCTTTTTTTGTAAACATAAATTATAATATTCATTATTAAAAAACTCTAATGTCTCAAATTCTAGAGAATACTAAAAATTTTGAGACTGTTCTACCAGGTCCCCTGTTAAATTTCTTCAGAGAATTTCCATTTTACTGAGGATGATGATTTAGCTAGCTCCTCAAAAGCCCTTATAGGTCCCTTCTCCATCTAGTCTTCCCTGGGTGCCACTGCCTTACCCCCTTTCTCTTTTCCATCTCCCTCCCCATCCCCGATTAGGTGATTTTGAGCAAGAAAGTCAGATGATCTGGGTTTGGCTAAAACATAGAAAATATAAACTGTCTATTGTGGAAGCGGGAAGATGATTTATAATATAATAATCCAGACAAGAAACAATGGCAGCTTAGGGAAGCAGAGTAGTGGTGATAATGACAAAAGGTGGTCAGATGCTGTATATTATTTTCAAAATAGAAGCAAGAAGATATAAAGCATGAAAGAAAGAGACATCCCCCCACCCCCACCAAGCAACAATAAGAACAGAATTGACATTTACTGAGAGATAGCAAATACTGTAGGAGTTCAGACTTGGTGAAAAAAAAAAAATCAGGAGGTCAGGTTAAGATCTGAGATAACCCGTTAGACATCCAACAGGGAAGCAAGTAACTAAATAGACATACAAATGCGGAGTTCATGAAAGTCTTGGGCTAAAGCTAAGAGTCATCAGCAGAGAGATGGTATTTAAAATTCTGAAACCAAGGAGGTAAGCATAGATAAGGTCCATGGGTTGAGTTTGGGAACATAACTATGGTTAGAAGCCTAGGAGATAAAGAGAAGCACCAAAGACACCAAGAAGGAAAGGCTAGCACAACAGAAGAGGAAACTAGAAAAGAAAACCTGAAGCAGAGCAAGTATTCCCTTAAGAATGAGGAGTGAGAAACCATAGCCAATGCTGCTGAGAGATTTAATAAGAAAGGGACTAAAAAAGATCCTGACCACTGGCTATGGTAATATAGAAGTCAGGGGCAGGTCTAGATTTGGTGAGGTCCAAAGCTGATGTAATTTGCAACTCTTAAGAGAGAGAATATAAGTTAGGTACAGGGCCTTGGAAGGGTTTATGAAGAGGAGGATCACTGACACTTTCTCTTTATTACTTTCAAGGTAAATCTACCCGTGGGGGAGTTCATTGGTGAACTGTGGAAAAAGTATTTCCTGGAATAGTACAAACGTCTACCAGAGTGGACCAAGGAAAAAGAGGAGGGAAGGAAATGAAGACAGTAGAATTAGCTTTTCTAAAACTTTTCCAGTAGGGGAGAACAGATAACTGCCTTTTGGCTAAGATCAAGTACAGATACCCAGGGTGATTGTCAAGGGCAACATGGAGGTTAAGGGAAGGTTTATTCTTTTTGAGGACTGATGGGAATGATTCTGAGGGAAAAGCTGAAAATACAGGTGAGGGGGTCAGTGGTTAGCTGTTGGAATAATATCCTTAAATGGGTAGAAAGGAATGGGATCCACTACAGGAGTGGAAGAGATGTCCTGAGGTGGAGCATGGAGCAGCACTTATCCTGGTGCTGAGAGGAAGGCAGATGGCAAGTGCACAGGGAGATGTCTTGGTTGGAATGTATGAAAGGTCTCTTTTGGGTGCATCTATTTTTTTCCCATGAAAAAAGGAAACGAAGCAATCAAGAAGAGAGGAAGGTATAGCAAAGGAATGTTAAAGTTTTGAAGAAAAAGAAGAGGTATGAAGTAGGTTTCTGGGGGGAAATGGCAGGGAATAGACTGAAGAACATGGGAGCATTTTTGAACTGTTCTTACAACCCACTGGAGGTTAGGGTTCATGACTTAGTTATGACATGGACCAGTTAGTATGGTAGTATTTTCTCTAGCCATTGTCTAATGCACCAAAGAAGACAGAAGGTAGGCAAAATTACATTAAAATTACTCTGTTTTCTTAAATGGAGTACCCCAGTCTGTGCTGTGATTCCCCAAAATAAATACCCTGTCTATATCTAGCTCAATGATGTGGTTTAGTCAGGCAAGAATGACCAGGTAGGGACAGGTAAGAATCAAATCTACTTTACATATTCCAAACAAAATGTACTTCTTCCCGCATGTCTTTCTTCCTTTGTCTCTGGATTCTTCTCTATTCCTCTATTAAACACTTTCCCTTCCTATTCACTTAACTAACTACTACTTAGCTTAAAGTGTCATTCTCTCAGGGAAATTGACTGACCTTCTGACTACACTGTAATAGACTTGTTTGTCACTTCAACTTTCCTCTTCCATAATGGACATCCTTTGGTAATTAGTTATTAAATCCATGCCTTTCACATCCGACCTGGAGTTCCCCACAGCCAGCATAGTGAGCATGCCAACAGTGGTGCAGTCACATGATTCACACATCCAATGAATGCACTGTCATTAGAACCAGACTCTCTGCTTTATTAGTCCCTGAATACCAAGACCCAGGGTGACTGAATGAGACTGTTTCTAAAAAAAAAAGAAAAAGAAAAAGAAAAAAAAGGAAAAATAAAATTGGTGCTGTGGAGTCTTTATAAACTTTCCTCCTATTTTGGTGTGCTGAACTCAAAGCTAGGCTTGGAGTGATGTTCTTCTTACTTGTAAGGACACCACTTGATTATAATATAAGGTAATTAGGAAAAATCAAGAACAATGGTCTTTTGTTTGAGAAGAACAAGCCAATTGCTTTTAGAGATTGGGCAGAGATTCCAATTATCACCTTGATGAGCTAGGTAATTTCAAGCTTTAGAAACAAGAAAAAAATTAACTGAAATCACAAATGGAGCCATCAAAACTCTGCATGCAGGTACTTATAATAAAGAAATGGCCCTTTCTTCTTTAGTAAAAAAATTTAAATTTTTTACCATTCATTTTTTTTTTACTTGAATATATTCATGGAGTACAAGTACAATTTTGTTACACCAATATACTGCACTGTAGAGAAGTCTGGGTCTTCAGTCACATATTACTGGAACAACACTTGTGCTTGGTTGATTTTGTGTTGTCTAGTGGTATGTGCCAGTAGCTGTGTAGCTAACACTGGACTTGCCAAAGCAGGATGGCCAAGAGGCATAGACAGGACCCACAGAGTTTTCAGCTTCTGCTCCACTTTTCTTTTTTAAGAAAATAGAGTACCCCACTCTATGCTGTGATTCTCAAAAATAAATATCCTCTCTATATCTAGACAGCTATCAAGCCATCTCCCATATAACAGAGTCTCTGCTAAGTAATTCCTGATCCTCAACTCTTTTTGACTAAGAATGAGTTCAGAGTACATCATTTCAAATTCAAGTACAGTCATTGCATGCCATACGCAGTAAAATAAGATATTGGCTCGATTTTGACAATCATAGTAGCTGTAACTTATTCTGTTCTTGACCTTTATCTTAAAATGTCATGTCAGTCTTAGAATATTTTTTTTCTTTTCCTTTCCTTTCTTTTTACTTTATTTATTAATTTTTTTTTTTTTTTGAGACAAGGTCTTGCTCAGTTGCACAGGCTAGAGTGTAGAAGCATCATCATAGCTCACTGTAGACTCTAACTCCTAGGCTCAAGTTATTTCTCCCGCCTCAGCCTCCTAAGTAGCTGGGACTATAGGCAAGTGTCACCACATCCAACTAATTTTTTCTATGTTTTGTAGAGACAGGGTCTTGGTATGTTGCTGAGGTTGGTCTCAAACTCCTGGGTTCAAGTTATCATTCGCTTTGTTCCCCTCCTCCAAAATAGATGTGAGTCACTGTACCTGGCTTTAGAACCTCTTATGAACAATTTGGTTTGTTTGATTTTTAAGCTACTACTTATTGGGTATTTCCCACGTGCCAGGAAACACACTAAATGCTTTGTATATACTTTTCATTTAATGTTCATAATATACTAAGATAGTACTGATGTCCCTTTTGCATAAACAGAAATGAGGCTGTGAGAAGTAACTGGCTCAAGGGCACCTAGCTGTCCAGGAGCAGAGCCAGGACTTCAAGGCTGGTGTGTCTTCAGAGCTGTGTACTTTTAGAGTCTGTTTCTCTGAAGCAAACTTCCCAAGTCATCAACCAGCAGTGAAATCAGTTGTCTTAGGGTAATGAGTGATCATCGCTAGAGATGCACAACGAACAAGCTGAATGCCATCTGTTTAGAACACTGGAGAGGACACCTGCTTTGGGGCAGGGTGGATCATGTGGCCTCTGAGATTCCTTCCAATGGATTGCTATATTTTGGTAAAAGGCTGACATATTTTTAGAGCTAGGCTTAGGGTAATGAGTTGATGACCAAGTGAGATCATTGTCGGAACCGTTAGGAAGAAAACAGATAAAAAGGGAGTCACCACAGAAATCTTTACTTTTTGAACAAGTTATCCTTGCTTCTAGCTTGGTTAGAAATTGTGGGTCCTGCATATAAATCTTCATTCTACTTGGTCCTGTTCTGGCAAGTGATGTCTTGCTTAGAAAGTGTGGGACAACGTATTTGAGTTGCAAGGATGTTTCTAAATTGTCCCACTCATGCTGCCCTCTTACTGTTCCTGTGTTAGACTACAGCTCCCCCACCAAGTTGAAAGATGCTCTGTAATTTATAGACAAGCAGGGAAAGCAGCAGGACAGCAGAGCTAGGTCAATTATAACAGCAAATGTGGAAGAGCACAATGCCTAGAGAAAGCCTTCATTACATATCACTCAAAAAAATAAAGATTCTGAAAAAACAAAATGACCAATCTTTGTAACCTCCTCTTCTCTCTCTCTCTTTCTCCTGGCTTAAGAGGTAAAGAAACCTTCTCTGTAGCTTCCATCAGTTTTTATCCCATAGAAATAATATCCTAAATTATACGAGGGCTCTCCAGAAATTATTCAGCCATTGTTAATACTATTTTTCCTATTACATGCCTGGATACTTTCTGGACAGGCCTTGTGTATTAGGGGGTAGGTTGTGCATACATTATGTGCCCATGCATTTGTCCATCCTACTACCCATCCTCTACTATCTCCATGAATTGGGGCTATACTAATGGACTGATGAATGTGATCTCAGTTCTTGCAGAGCACAGTCCAGTAAGGAAGGAACCATGATAGAACGTGAAATAGGCTATGAGGGAGAATCTTCAAGGTATCATATGAGCACATGGCAGGGCCTCTTAGTTCACATTTGGCTGGTGAAGGACAACTTCATGGAATTAGCTAATGTCCAAATTGTTTCCCAAAGGATGACTTGAAATTGTTACCTAGAACAAGCATAAATGTGTGGGATCTGGGGAAGAGGGGCACAAGTGAGCTAGGGAGAGCTTTGTGGTAGAGGAGGTAAGTGAAGAGGACAATATCGTACAGTGTTTCAGGGGACAGGACATTTCTAAGAAACTTCTGTCTACCTCAGATACACAGTCAGGAGCCCCAGAGAGCTGCACCATGAAAAAAAAATCTAGAAAAAGTATCCAATGTACTCAGCCCTACTATGAAACTAATTTATAGCTTTTATATGAAAGCTATAACCCAATTATAGCCCAGTAATATGAGGAGAGGGGAAGGGGGAGGATGGGTAGAGGGAGGGTAATTGGTGGGACCACACCTACGGTGCATCTTACAAGGGTACATGTGAAACTTACTAAATGTAGAATATAAATGTTTTAATATAATAACTAAGAAAATACCATGAAGGCTATGTTAACCAGTTTGATGAAAATATTTCAAATTGTATATAAAACCAGCACATTGTACCCCATGACTTCATTAATGTACAGCTATGATTTAATAATAATAGTAAAAAAAAATCTAGATATTGTTTCTTAAACAGTTTTTTGAGATATAAATCACGTATCATAAAGTATGTGACCACGTAAAGTATACAATTCAATGACTTTTATTATATTTATGAAGTTGTATAACCATGACCATAATCATTTTTAGAACGTTCTCATCATCAAAAGGAAACTTTATGTTCCTTAATTGTTACACCCTAATCAGTTTTAAACATGTAAATGATCTTTGTACGTAAAAAAAGGCTTAACAGTTAAGTGCTACTTAATAAATCTAGAGAACAGCCAGAAAACTAAATGTTTGGAATCTTCCTGCAGTGGCGAGGGCTCTGTGTGTGTGTGTGTGTGTGTGTGTGTGTGTGTGTGTAGGGTGAATGGGGAAGAAAAGCGGGTTCTAATAGATCTAGAATAACAAGTCAGTTCTTCATTTTGAGCTCTACAATAGACTCTTAAAAGCAGAAGTATTTAATTTCAAGAGCTGATTTTAGGAGAGAATGTTTCGTTTTCTGCTTGTTAAGCCCTCAAAAATGGAATAGTAAGGGCAAATGAGTTTGAAAACCCCAAGTGTACATCTCAAAATAATAAAGGTTTTAATAAAAATAATAAAGGTCCCTGAGGAGAAGAATTGAAGAGGAACATATGCAAAATTTAGACATCGCCTGTGGCCCAGGGTTCCAGAATGCTGGATAGAAGTGTAGCAACAGCAAACAGGAACTACATGTGTCCTGGGAAAGTTTTCTGTACCAAAATCAACCATCACTCAGCTTCACAATTACCACTAGAGGAAACCAAAGTCTCAGCGAGAAAATCCAGGCCTTTCTTTGTGTCTGAGTAGCAAGGATGACTGGTCTGACTATGATGCTAATTCCCTTCTTTCCCGGCCCCACTCTAGTTTTAGAGTCTGTAGATGAGGGACATCCTAACATTTCCTAAGCACCAACAGAAATAGTAAAGGGCTGAGAATTGGCTCCTTGGCTACAAGAGGCCTCATGCTTGAGATAAAACAAGCACAAATGTTTCACACTGCCAGACAGGTGCTGATGCTTAAACCTAGCAGCTCATCCCAGAGAAAGGAGATGTACTGATGAGCATGGACCAGACATCTTTCCCCAAGTCAGGGAGATGGGGAATTCTTCCCCATAATTTATATGTCCCCACCCAGTAAATTCTGTTAGTCTTTAAAGACTCTCTCTTTTTATTTTTATATTTTTTGAGACAGAATCTTATTTTGTCACCTTCAGTAGAGTGCCCATGGCGTCATAACTCACAGCTTGCTCTTGGGCTCAAGCAATCCTCTTGCCTCAGCCTCCCAGTAGCTGGGACTATAGTCACCCACCACAATGCCCAGCTGTTTTTTAATTTTTATTCTATGTATTTATTTTTGAGACAGAGTCTCACTATGTCACCCTCAGCAGCAGAGTGCCGTGGCATCACAGCTCACAGCAACCTCAAACTCTTGGGCTTAAGTGATTCTCCTGCCTCAGCCTCCCAAGTAGCTGGGACTTTAGGTGCCTGCCACATGCCTGGCCATTTTTTTTGTTGTAGTTGTCATTGTTGTTTGGCAGGCTTGGGGCTGGGTTCAAACCCTTCAGCCTCAGGGTATGTGGCTGGCACCATAACCACTATGCTATGGGTGCCAAGCCACCAGCTGTTTCTTTTAGACATGGGGTCTTGCTCTTGCTCAGGATGGTCTTGAACTCCTAAACTCATGTGATCCACCTGCCTCTACTTCCCAGAGTGCTAGGATTATAGGCATGAGCCACGACACCAGCTAGTCCTTAATTAAAGAGTCTTAAAGCCTCATTCTTACTCAGTGATCTCCGCTTTTTCTAAACTTGTAGGCCTTGTCTATACTACTCATTCCCGCCAAGAGAATGCTTTGTGTTGCTTGTTTGCCATTGATCCTGACTCTCATATTGGTTTTCAGACATAACAGATGACAGTCTACTCCTATAGCAGAACATGCCGTTAAATATCAAGTTAATATAACTCATTGGATGGACACAGGATGACTGTTGTGTGAGTTCTAGGTCTACTACTTGGCCAAAAGTTCAGTTTCTGCAAACTCTAGTCAGGCACAGGAATTCACATTACTCTGGGTGTTGGGAGAACTGAATGTGACAGGATAGGGTTATCAAATATTTGCCTCGGTATTTTTTTATCTTTTTTTTTTATCTTGGTATTTTTTTCTCGCTTTAGTCATTCCTTCCATCTAAGAGTCAGGCATGTTTTGTTCACAATATTATAGGGGGAAAAAGCTGAGAAAATAAGAGTGTTTGGCTGCCTCTAGAGTTTGAAAAGTTTAGCTGATGAGGAGAATGGAAGGATTTAAGACACGATGAACAAGGGTGAGGTTTTCTCACTCCTGGACAGGATAAAATTGCCTGGGGTTGAGGAAGAATAAAAGAGAAACGTGTTTCCCTGAAAATGAGACCTACTCAAAAAATAAGCCCTAGCAGGATTTCTATGCATTTGTTAAATATAAGCCCTACCCCAATAATAAGACCTAGTGATGGGTGTGGCTATGCAGCTTATCTGCTTATCTGCATAGCCACGCCATGCATTTCAGTATGGAGAGGAAGACATCCCCTGGAAATAAGCCCTAGTGTGTCTTCTTGAGGAAAAAAAAAATAAGACAGTGTCTTAATTTCGGAGAAACACGGTTAAAAGTAGGAGTGACAGTTCTTATACTCTGTCCCATAGGCTGATCCTGAAGGAGAGAAGAAAAAAAGAGAAAGGAAAACTTATGAGATCCAATCAATTCATGCTAGAAGGGGCCCAGGAGGCCCTGAGTAAGATTGGCTATGGTGTATTAGGCAGGAAAGCCACCACACTGGTTTAAAGCATTTTCTGTGCCCTCATGTGATGTATGAACAGAAAAATTATCAAGAGCAACATGCAGAGAATATAAAGCATGCTTGGACGTGAAGGAGCTTTGCAGAAAAGAAGAGGAGTTTCTCAAAGGTCACCAATCAAGACTAGGGACTAGGTGTGACAATGAACCCCTCATTGGATAGCAGCATGGACAGAAGACATCAAGTGCCACACGGATACACTCCCCTTTACAAGAAAAACCCTGAGGTTTTTTGTTATTTAAATTTGGTCAATCTGATGGAATGAGAGCTGTAATTAGATATTATTGTTACAGAAAAATAAGGCGTTATATATCTTATGTGTTTGAATTTTGGTTGAAATGTTTCATATTAAATGTCACAAAATGCTCAAGTATGTGTAATATTTTCCATATTACATCTACCAGCCAATAAATGTGCCAGGACTACGTTAGGTAGCAGAGGTTGGCAAACTATGGTCTGTGGGCCACATCTAATTTGCCACCTAATTTTATAAATGAAGTATTTTATTAAAGTGCAGCTATGCCATTTGTCTATGGCTGCTTTGGAGCAACAAAGGCAACAGAGTGTAATAGTTGCAGCAAAGATTGTATGGCCCTCAAAGCCTAAAATATTTACTGACAGGTCCTTTAGTCCTTTACAGAAATTGTAGTTTACTGATTCCTGGTGGAGACTCTTAATTATTATAATATATAACACACACACACACACACACACACTTGCATGCACACATGTGCTCATTCACTGTATTAGAATTCTTGAAAGAAACACAACCAACAAGACATGAGTGTGTATATACACACAGACAAACCCATATACATACAGAGGGTGCCAAAGCTATATACATACTTTAAGAGGCATCTGTGCGTTACTTTTCAAAGTTGAGTTGGAGGTACTAACACTGGTCAAGAATACCTAGACAGGCTACGTGCAACCATTTTACCTGAAATTTGTATACTTTGGGGAAATGATTGATTTACTTCCATCGAGTTCTCTTAAAACATATACACATTTTGGCACATGTGCATATGTGTGTGTGTGTGTGTGTGTATGTGTGTGTAAACAGAGAGGTTTATTTTAAGGACTTGATCTATGCCACTATGGAGGTTGGCAGGTCCAAACCCTTGGGGCCAGCTATATGGCTGGAGAAGAGTTGACATTCAAGTGCCATGGCAACATGTGGCAAAATTCCCTCCCCTGTCTTTTTCTATCTAGGTCTTCAACTTTTTAAATGAGGTCCACCCTCACCATGGGGCTTAGTATGTTTTATTCAAAGTTCACTGTTATAAATGTTAATCTTATCTAAAAACAATTTCATAGAAACATCTAGAACAATGTTTGCCCAAATATCTGGATACTCTGGCTTGGCCATATTTATACATAAAATTAACCACTCCCCCAACACAGTATCCTCTGAAGTCAAGAAAAAGGCACTCTCTCCTCATATTCCTTCTCAAGATTTCACGTAACTTGTTTGGATTGGTTTGCAGTGACCAGGGAAGAGAGCATGGAAATCCTGCATCATCCCCAGTTACCCAGTGCTCTGAGAGAGATAATATTTTGCTACAATAATTCACATTTTTCTCTCAGAGAAAAAGATAAAGGTAAATATTTCCCATTACGCATCTTGGTCGTTTCCGTGTAGTGCCAGCATGAAAAGACTAAATCCAAGTGGATTTTTATTTAAATCAGCTGGCATCAAAGATGACACATTCCTTTTTTCTCTGTGGGAAAACCAGACGGTCCTAATTAATAAAATGTATCATATCAATCTTCAATTAGGCCTCAGTGGGGAAGGAGAATAATATAGTCTGGAAATCTTTAGGCCTTGGAGAATGGTGTTTTAATTAAATAAACATGTTTTTATTTTTCTGTTTAGGAACTAGCTTTACAAACAAAGTACTAGGATCTGGTTTTAAGGAAACAGACTACAGTGTAAAAACCTTGTTAATAACATCCTAATTGTTGCTTACTTTTGTA
The DNA here is from genome assembly GCA_963574575.1 of Galagoides demidoff. Taxonomy (NCBI): domain Eukaryota; kingdom Metazoa; phylum Chordata; class Mammalia; order Primates; family Galagidae; genus Galagoides; species Galagoides demidoff. The sequence goes on along the minus strand of CAUYQV010165899.1, from coordinate 37,605 downwards.
AAGAGTATACAGTATTTGCTCTATCTCTGATAGGGTATGTGTGAAAAGCAAATGATATTTAGAAGAGAATTTGAGTGAGAATGGAGCCTATTAAAAAGTGCCAAAGCAGTAGATGCTGCAGGGATGTGGAGGGAAAAGAACACGCATACACTCTTGATGGCACCGAAAACTAGTACAGCTTCTGTGGAAACTAGTATGGCGAGACCTCAAAGAGCTCACTCTACTATTGGATCCAGGAATATCACTATTCGGTATTTGACCAAAGGGGAAAAAAAAAGACATTTTATTACAAACACACTTGCACTCGAATGTTATACAGCTATACAATTCACAACTGCAAAGATATGGAAACAAACCAAGTGCCCATCAATCCATGAATGGATTAATAATTGTGGTGTATGTATACCATGGAACACTAAGCCATAAAAAATGGTGACCTAGTATTCGTTGTAACAAACTGGCTGGAATTGGAGGCTGGTCTCCTAAACGAAGTATTGCAAAAATGGAGAAAAAACACCACCTGTACTCAAACGCTTAATTTTAACCAGCGACCAACACATATGTGCACATATGGAAGCAAAACCAGGCAGGCGGGTAGAAGAGGGGAGGTAGGGTCAGGGATCACACCTAACAGCAGAACACTCACTTTCTGGGTAAAGATCATACTTCTAACTTTGAGGTTAAATATGCAAAAGCAAATTATGTAACTGAAATGTGTGTATCCCTGTACTGTTCTAAAGAAGACAAGATCTGAAAAAAAGAGAGAAGTTTGAAAATTATGCAGGACTATACAAATACCTGGTGATAAAGCAATGGCCTAATTGTCTAGCTGGCTATAGTGCAGAACATTAATATCTGAGAAATTTAACAAGAAACCCTCAGTGAATGAATGGGCGAATACTATAGCAAAGCACAGGCAGGGCAGATGTAATTAAACAGAGTGTGGGACTCTCAGATCCAGGAGTCAGCATTTCCTCTGAAAAAGACAGTGACCTGGGTGAGAAGGTGAGTCCTGCAGTTTAAACTCCAAAGCTCTCACTGCTGGAAAACTTTAATTAGACAACATACTGCAGCCGAAGCCATTCGAGATGCTATATTTTATGAGACAACTATAGAACCTTCTAGACCTTAAAGTCCAGGTTACAATTGCAAATGTCTCCAGGACCCAGGCAGAGAATGTGAGAGTAAAATATATCAGAAGTTGGCAGCGCCTATAGCTCAGTGGGTAGGACACCAGCCATATACACCTAAGCTGGCGGGTTTGAACCCAGAGCAGGCCTGCTAAACAACAGTGACAACTGCAACAACAATAAAAAATAGCTGGGTGTTGTGGCGGGCACCTGTAGTCCCAGCTACGTGGGAGGCTGAGGCAGGAGAATCACTTAAGCCCAAGAGTTTGATGTTTCTGTGAGCTGACACCATGAGACTCTACTGAGGGTGACACAGTGAGACTGTGTCTCAAAAAAAAAATTATCTATATATGTATATGTACACGTATATGTATATCAGAAGTCCTTGCAAGCACAGTGAAAAATGGCCACTGATGCCCTGGCTCAATGTCAGGGAGATAATGAGGAGTGATGGGAGCTAGGGAGAATCACAGACCATCCATCCTTTCTGACGGCAGCAGTTCTATTTGGAGATCACCAATTCTTGCCCTGTAAGAATGGGGATCTAGAAAAGATACGAAATACACAAATTTTTAAATATTGGCAGCTAATTCAAATTAGAAAACCAAAACCAAATCACTACTCACATTCTAAACTAGGCATCTACAAGCTGTCAATCACAATTTCTGATGGAGACTACCCTTCTGATTTTACTAATGAGGAAACAAGATCAGAGAAAGTGACAAGTCCAGAGGCAACCGGACAGTTAGAGGTTGCCTCTAACCATTCCTTTTCATTACTATGCCATGTTGAGATGTACCCATGTCCCCGGCATTTTGATTATTCAACGTAAAATGTATAATTGCCCTCCAAATATTCTTAAAGTTAAGAATATTTTCTGACTCTCATTTCCACCTTTCTAATCATTCCTCGAGTGGAAATTAAAGTACCATGGAGAATGTAAAGAGGTTTGCAAGTTAGTTCACACAGTTCTTTTCTAAAGTTGGGGGCTATAGGAGGCACCAGTCATTTCTGTCAGTAGTCAGAGCATGTCCCCTCTCCCTCTGACAGTGTGAAAAACAAATGATTAATGAACAGCAAACATTAACTTTAGATTCACTTGTTCCCCTTCACTTCTCTCTTCAAGGTTTTTGTTCCACACATCTGAACATCATGTAGCTACCGAACTCAGGTTTTCAAAGTCAGTTGAATAGGAAAAGTCAAGTTGGGTAGGGTGAAAGAGACCCAAGTGTAACTCCATTTTGTTGTAACTCTTATTCCTGAGAATCAGTGGGGAGACAAAGCAGGCCTGACTCCATTCTATTGTTTTGTTACATTTTATTGCTTTAAAAAAAAAACTGGTTCTGCTCACCTCCCTGCCCATTGCACGATATTTTAAGTGAACCTGGTTAGAACTGTTGGAATTATTAGTATTGTGTCACCAACTACCCTTGTGACAACAACCCTTGTGATTAATTTCAGGTGGTCTTCATACCATCTGTATATGATATTGAAATGTTAAAAGAACAAGCTTGACTCCATTTTACTATTTACTCCCTTTTACCTTCAAAACTAGCTCCTCTTGTTTGCCCTCCCATTGTGTAACTGTAAATGCATTTGCTTGTGATTGTGGCCCTAGTGATTATAACTTTTTATGACCTTTAAGTGCCCCCTCCCTGCAATTCCCCCCAGGACTAACTGCCCTACCCTCACGACTCCCCTGACCCCTTTAACTGCTGTTTTTCCACTTCTGTAATAATGCTTGCTTTTCCCTTGAAAAAGTTTTGCCCTATAAAAACCAGAGCTACAGACAACTTGGGGTTGCTCTCACAAACCCTATGCTGGGACACCGAAGCAGTCGCCAGCTGGCTCTTCAATAAAAGGACTCCTCTTTAAATTCAACTTCTCTGGTGGTGTGGTCTTTGACGGACTCCTGGGCATAACAAAATCTACAAAATGGGACATCAGAGAGTTCTGAGGTCTGGCTGGACAAGGCAGAGTGTTCAGGGTGTGCTGGAAGCCAGTACACTCAATTACTCTGTTCTCTGCTCCTTTCTGGCCACATGATCTCAGAGCCATCACCGAGCACATGTGTGCCTCAAGTTTACCTGTGATGTCTTACAGGGCTCTGAAGAGGAAGGAAGGAGCTGCCTGTGCTGAGCTTAGTGTTTGGCACATGCTTGGCACACGGGAGTTGAAACTGAGCCTGAGGATACAGCAACCTTACAAGTACACACTGCAGGCCTTGTCTACAATTTTTTACCTGCAAGTACTGCAGGTTTATTAGATTACAACACAGTTCATTGAAGGATTTCTTTTAAGCATTAACTTTTAGTGGCTAAAACATAGCTTATCTCAGTCTTGTTTTGCCTGGGAAATACACACTTAAAAACATTTCACAATTTAAATACGTTTATTGTATAACAAAGACATGTTAGGTGGGGTTAGCAACTGCTCAGAAACAGTTCATGAAGGCTATGATGTCTGTGATTTGCTGGTAAATATCATGAGGGTGGGAAAGTGAAATCAGGATTGGCCATGAGGCCAGAATTGTTGAAGCTTGGTGATGGTTACATAGAGGTTCATTAATACCATCCTCTTCTGGATATGTTTGAAGTTTTCCCTAGTAAATTATTTTTTACAAACTGAGCAAAACAACTTGTATATAGCAGTGTCAGATCTTCACTAGTTCATAATCTATATTTCCCACCACTGTCTCCCATTGCTCAGGCAGGAACGGAAGGTTCCTAGCACGTGTACCACACCTTCCCACACTATCTGACCCTTCACAGAAAAAATATCTTGATCCTTATTTTAGTTCAACTCCGTACAATGAAACTTTCTGCAATGATGGAACTGCTCTGTCTCTGTGTGGTCCAATATCGTAGCCACATGCAGCTATTGAGCACTTGAAATTTGCTAGTACAACTGAGAAACTGGATTTCTAATTTTATTAATTCTAAATAATAGCCATGTGGACCATGCAGTTTGTCTATCATGGCAGTGTGCATCTGGTATGGACCCTCAAAGACCACAGTATCTTGCCATCTTCTTAACCTTCTGAACTTCAGAGCCATCCTATTTTTTTTTTTCTGAACAAGTGACCTTCAAGTTACCAAATCCAGTTCATAATTCTTCAGTTTCTTCTACATCAAACCAATGATTTTCTCTTTCCCCTGCATCTGAAATTTCTAACTTTATAAATTGCAGACTCTTCTTCTTCCCTTTAAAGGTAGCATTTACCAATGACTTGTTCGTGTCTTCTATTACGTCAAGTTGTGTCTTGACAGTAACTTCTACTCCAGTGGCACCAGCTCTGTAGAAGCCATCTAAAGGGACCACCTTCTTCTCTGCACTCACTCTCTTAACGGGTGTGACTGCAGGGTGGGCATCTCCACTCACACAACTCACCAGCACACAATCCCAAACTTATCTTTTACCATCCTTTTCTGTCCCCAGAACAATCTCTTTTTCCTAAATTTTCCAGAAAAAAAAACTTTCAGTTAAAAGGCTTATAAGCTTGGCATTCCACTGCTATTCTATCATCTGTTTTGTTTTAATCACAGCTTTTAAATAATATTAATTGTAAACCTTGATCCAGAGCATGGACTCAGCCAGGCTGCCTGGGTTTGACTCTAAGCTCTGTACTTAGGCAAGTTACCTAAACTCCCTGGTTTCCCTGGTCTCTCACTAAAACAGGGATAACAGAGTATCCACCTCTTAAGTTTATACACGATTAAGATTAAATGAATTAATACTCATAAGGCATTTAGGACAGTGCCTGGAAGATAGTAACTTTTAAATGTGTGCTTAATTTAAAATGTCACACATTGCAAACACAAAAATTATGCTAATTATGCTTTGACAATAATAAAAGCCATTTCATATGATGAAAGGGATGATCCTTTGGTAAGCTTTTATCAAGATATCACAAACTACAACAAGCCGTGAGTCAAATTCTAAATCTAACTTGCCTTACAAGGTAACAAAAACAGCAAGTGTTTGGTGGCTTTATAAGATCTGGATGTTTGGATGACCACAGATTATCACTGTGACTATTTCCAGTGTTTGGGACATAGAACTTCTCTGCAGTGAGACAGTGGCGGTGGGGTGTGCTGGGGGCAGGATGAAGGGCTGCAGTAGATGTCAGCAGAGTTTCTCGGGCTTCCTAGAGGGGTTTAATGTCTCTGCTCTGGTCACCGATGCAACTGAATCTGGGAATTAGGCCTGCGATGAATGATGGCTACCATCTTTCCCCTCTCCATTAGTCAGCCACATGGTATCGGCTTGGGATGAGCGAAGCTGACATTCTCTGGTACTGGGAAAATGGCCCATGTCTCTTGTGCTGGAACCAGCGTTGGGTTCATATCAGTATAGCCTGTCAGCAAATAGTGACTTATGACACGAGTCGATGCAGAGGGAAAGGTGGGTGGCTGAGTGGAAATGTTACACCTTTTCCTGGCTGGGGCTGCCTGTTGTACCAGGCACATGATCTGCTGTCTTCTTCAATGTGCAGCTTTGATAGCAGTGACATTTGGGGCCCATTTAAAGTAGTGGAAAGAGAGTCGCAGAGAGCTATTCAGTTCAGTGACATACTGCCAGCACAAGCTGAATTTCCCAGCTCCAGTAAAGAGCTTGCCTCCCCTGGTCTCTTTGTTCCTTTGCAGGGTCTTTGCTAAATGATTCAAAGGGGACAAGAAAACTACAGAGAATGAAATGATGGGACGTAAGAAAAAGTTTCACTGGAAATTTTAATTTTAAATTTAAACTTCTTAATTCTACTGATTTTTCAGACTGCCGCCATCCCATCTGAGGTCACACTACTCCTTGAGATTCCCTCATTTATTCAAAAGCCAATTCCTCCTCCAGGGTAGGAGGGATGCACCGGGATGTGACGGTCTTGCTAAGCCATTCTGTGGCTTGGTTTCCTGGAATTTCGTCTTTGTGTTTCTCGGTTTCTGGCTTGCTCTGCTTTCCCCCACCTAATCTTTCTTCTTACTTTGTCACAGTGATGTACTTCTCTAAATCCAGTAGTCCTCTGTGTGCCAGTTCCCAGGAGATTGTAGCACTGTCTAGTGAGGCATGAGCATATCTGGAGCTGCTGATTGCTGGGGCAGGTGCCTCTGATGGACAGCCACTGTACAAAGGGCTGCTTGGAGCATGGGATAGCCTTAAAAAATGGGACTGCCCCCGCGGGAATCAGACACATTAATAAATCACAGCCATGGCTGTTAAATCCTGCCAGAAGCTGACAATGAGAGAAGAAATGGTCAGTTTGAAGGACTGGCTCTGTGAAGTCTTCAAGATCAAATTCCCTTGTAGCTCTGGCTTTGCCTATAGACTTTCTAAAAGCAAAGGCGATCAGAGATTCGAGCAGAGCCTTCCCCAATTACTCAAAGGAGTTATTCAAATTGGTTTGTGCGAAGCACCTTGCTTAAATCATTTGATAGATCTAAAGGAAATTTAATAATCAGTTGCTACTTCGTCTCCCAGACATTTGCAAACCTGTCAGCAACTTAGTAGGTTTTGTATCAAATACTATGGCTATTCTGTGTTCAGTAGGAAATCTGTTCAAGGATGATGACAGCTGGGGACCCAGGGTGTACAAGATACTGGCCTGCCTAGAAAGATTATCCATCAGGGTTCAGCTGCAGAATGAGGCAGTGTCTGGCTAATCATGTCAGTAACCTTGGCCTTAACTAGGGCTGGAGAGCAAAGGAAGAAAAAGGTGGAATTGTGTCCTTGCAAATTACCGTAGTCCTGACATTCTCATGGAGAGGCTTAGAGAGGAGCTGATCATGCGAGGAGCCATATACTGCTAGGGGGTCTTTGGATTCAGACAACATGACTTTAAATGGCAGCTGAGCTATTTACTTGCTATATGACCTTGGATTAATAAACTCTTTAACCTGCCCAGGTCTTAGTTTCCTTAGCACTGAAATGGGGATAAAAATAGTACCTAACTCACAGAGTTGTTTCGAAGATTAAATGCATGTGAAGTGTTTCCCATAGTGTTCAGTACACAGTAGCTGCTATTCTTAATAATTCATAGAAAAATAAAAGTTTTTTCTGAAGCGTTTCTCACCCACTTAGAAGAAAGAACGCGTGAGTCAAGCCTCGTGGCATAAAAGCACATCAGCCCAGCTTGACTCCGCTTCACTAAACATTTGTGAAGTCAGTGTGGTAGATTCTGGTTCCTGCCAAGACATTAAAGTAAATGACAATATTCCTGTTGTCACCGCAACTATACTATTAGACAAACTTCTTGACAAGGCACGTATGCATGAGGGAAACAGGAAGGATTCCAAGGCAGCACATGAGCAAGCTGGAGTTTCTGAGGATGCTGACACACCAAATCCCCAGGAGCTATGAACAAAGGCAAAATGTATTCATCAGGAGGGCAGATGGCCTTCCTGCCCCTCTCCAACCACTCTGCTGCCTGCTTCCTCAGATGTTTCTAATGTATTCTACAAGGCAAGACGCCTAAACCCATTTCCCAACTGGAAAGGAACATAGGAACAAAGGGATTCAGAGAGAAAACAGAACACCACCAGGGGCTTTCCAACACATGTTCCCCTCCTCCAGGTTTTCTCTCTGCCATTGTCCTTCTCTCCCTTTTTACTGTCTGACACCAGGGTAAGTCTAATTTGTCTGGGCATCAGCTGCCCTTGGCTGAGCAGCCTGGGACACTGTAGCAGGTGACTCTGTTCCACCCCCCATTCCCTTTCAGGATTTGCCTCCTTCCTGTAATGCCGTTTTAAACTTCCACTTGCAAGTTTGACGACATCTACTCCTCTGAGAATCATTTTTATCCTCTTGCCTTCTCAATCGTATTCCTTTGTCAGCTCCTTTTCTTCCTTCTGTTCTTCCTCCTGCGCAGATGGCATCCTCAGAGGCCCTGCTTCTCTCCTTTGTACTTCTGGTCTATCGCTTGTGAGATATTTCTACTCATTGGACTTTCTGTTACTTCAAAGAAAAGTAACAACTGAAATTATCCAGTTTTAATCCCCACCCTTCCCCCACATGACCTCGAGAGAGTCACCAGTTGGAGGCTTTCCTTTAGTTATGGCATTCTCCCTTCCATCATCCTCCCCTTCTCTCCCATTCCAGAAGGTCATCACCCTCCAGGGTTCTGGAATCCACAGATTGAAACTCTAGTGTGGACCGTAACTACTCTGACCACTTTGACAATTCATGATGCCTTCTCTGAGGATTATTTATTCATGCATCCATTCACTGATTTATCAAATGTTTATTAACGATCTTCCATATGCAAGGCCCTGTGCTTAGCACCTCCTGGGAATGAACAACACCAACTTAGTCCCTGACTTATGGATCTCACAGTTTTATACAGAAGACAGTCAACTAGTGAACAAATAAAATTTGTTGTTGTCCTTTTTGCAGTGTGGCCTCATCTTTCCTTTGAGACTCATGGAATGGATCTCAAACTCTCCAAAGGTTCTGTTGAATTAGAATAGCTATTTTATCACATTAGATGTTTCTATGGGCTGGCACTTTCTTTGACAAAACTCATAGAGGCCTAATGAGATGAATCTTCTGTGATTTGTCTTTATACAGGAAGCAACTGAGCATCTAAATGGTTAGGAGATTTGCTCAAAGTCCCATGACTCTTAAGTGGCCAACTCAGGGATTTCACTCAGGTCTTTATGAGTCCATGGCTCAAGGTACTGTGTGGGGACTTAGGTGCTTTTGTTGTCCTTGTTAAAGTTGCCAGGGAGTTTGTTTGTTTGTTTTGTCTAGTAAAGGCATTTAAACCCCAGGAAAATATAATTTTGTCCACAGGATTACCCATCTCTTCTCTTAGGGTTAAGTATATGAGCTAGCTCTGACTCATTCTCATTTGTTTATTTCTCCTTCAACAACTAATTATCAACTTCAACGTGTTGGGCACTGTGCTAGTCACTGGGAATAAAGCAGAGGAAAGATAATTACCTTGTCTTCATGATGCTTTTGGTTAATTAGGGATAAAGCATGAATAAAATATACCTACAAGTGAAGATGCAATGAAAACCAATGTAAATGGGCCTGTGTTTTCTTCCAAAGCTTATGTAGCTTCTCAGCTCTATAACATTTTACAGAAGGAACAATCCCACATTCAGATATTTCCTACAATTGAGTGAGGCTCCTTTGGTAGAACTAAACAATTCTCTATGTGGGGCATCTGTTCCTTTAAGATTTGTGCTTGCCCATCTCTCACTCAGATGCCCTGCTCCTGAATCATGCTTTTTCCTTCCACGTTAAATCAGAGGCTTTGGCGAGTTACCTCTTTCACTGAGATGTGTCAACCGTTTTAATATCTTTTGCTTTCTTGGGGATTCTAAGTTAAACTTTCCGTGTGAATGTGTGCCAGGAGGTGAATGCGTGGGGAGGGGAAATACCGGCATCAGCTTTGCTTACCGCCCATTAATCCAGCATGTGTCTGTGTACATCCTGTACGGAGGCTCTGGAGACCGTCGGCACTGATGCTGCACCCAAAGTCATTATGAAGTGCTCTCGAGTGTAAACTAAGCTTCCCTCGGTCCTCAGCCTAATACCACAAAGCCCTGGAGAAGGGAGCCCTGCTGATCCAGTGATGTCCCCGTCTCTCTTCACAGCTGGATGTGCTGGTTTCTTCCAACATTTCCAATTAGTTTTCTGCTTAGTCTTTTGACGTTCCTTATCCATCCTGCTTTCTTTTCTTTGTCTTGGTCACCACGTGAAACTCTAAAGTGAGTTTGAGGTATACTGCCTTTTTGGCAGAAGCTGAAAAGACTTTTGCGTTTATACAATTTGATTTTGGAGAATAAGAGTCAAGCAAACGTCAACAAATTCTTCTTTAAAACCCATTCCGGTCTAACAGACTTTTCTGAAGAATTCTATTCTTGCAACTTGCCTACATTAGAAGTTATTTAATAAGTATATTTCTACCGATGCCTCCTGGAATTTCATTTTAATATCTTCACGTGTCTGTAACATCATATGAAAAAAACTCGAATTTTATTTCTCAAAGAGAAGGAAATCTATAAACTTACTACTTAGGAGTTTTTAAGCCATTACAGCTTTGGCAACAATAATGTTACCAGAGCTTTCTCCCCCTCTCTCTCTCTGCTTTTAAATTATGCAGACATTCCACATTACCTTTTTTCTTCCTTTTAAAATTATAAGCCTTCAAATAAATCAGTGACATCTGTCACATTTGATCCTTAGTAGGTAAAGCCCTGAGAAATGCACCAGACAAAAAATGCACTGAGCTTTTTACCTTTTTTATACAGACTATCAGCAGGTTTCCCCCCCACCATCTATTGGTTAAAATCCAAACTTTAGTTAGTGTGACAGGTCGGTCAGCCAGCCCCACCGTACCTCTCCAGCCCTGCCTTCTGTCCCTCTCTGAGCCAAAAATGCTCTGTTGACATTTTTATCCCACTTTCAACCTATCACACACATAGTTTTATGTATCTTGACTGTTCCACATTCTGCTGCATCTCCCTACTGGAATATTGTCATATTTTCTCTCTTTTGGTGAATTTCTACTCACTCTTAAGACATAGCACATGTATCTTTTCTTCTGTGTCTTATCCTTTCATGTAGGCTGGTTATAAAGCTGGCTTTCATACTCACTAGGTGGTGTGTTCACTGAGGTACAACCACAGCTATTCATCTCTGCAAGCCTAATATCCAAGCGGGTATAAGATACACTTGCTAGTCGAGTGGATGAAGTACAAGATCCTTAAAAACTCTGACAAAACTTCCAACTGAGCATTTCCACCTGGATTTTATTACTTAATGGTATTAGCATCCCCATTTTGCAAAAGCAATAGCTTTGGTACTATCTGACTTTAGTGTCATAATTCACGAGACCAGGCTAGATGCAATCCATCAGGCTGGCACGCAATCCAAATATAAAGTAGAGGTTACATGCTGCAAGAGGCAGTCTAGAACCAGAAAGTACCCAGGCCTAAGAATCAGGAGACTGTGATTGCGGTGGTGACCATTCCACTGAGCTGTGACTTGAGGCAGGTCACTCTATTGCTCTGGGTCTCAGTTTTCCCACGTGTAATATGACAGAATGGACGACATAATATCCAAGGATCATTTACACCCACCATTGCTATGAATTCTCCTCCCTGACTGATTCCTTCCTATTTGCAGCCTATGGAATGTTTAGTAGACAGAAACAAGCTGCTCAACTGAAAAACTCCCCATTCCAATATAAATATTTACAATAATATTAAAAAATTTTCTGAGTCCTTTACCCTGAATTTTTTCCAAACAAAGAGAATGAAAAGAATTCTTTGTGTTTGGAAAAATGCTTTGAGATGCAGCTCAGGGGAAAGTTAAGACCCTAAGGCCTGGATCTCTAGGAACCTAAGTCACTAAAAAAAAAAACAAAAAAAAAAAAACAAAAAAAAAACTAAACTCATATTCAAGAAAAAAAATCCTAGAAACCTGGGGAGTTAGGATTAGAAAGTGGAGCAGAGAAGCAAGAAAGAAGGAAAGAGTGCTAGCCAAGCCAGAGGACGGGAAACTCTGGGGAACAACAGTAGTTACTATTGCATTTTACCTTGCTTTGCTTTCTCAAAATGTTAGCAAAATCTGTGTACACCAGAGCGACATGTGAGTTGTCTCTTTGGTGGCTGAGTTCCAAATCCCACTCGATGCATTATCAGATGGCACCTGAGCAGGACAGAGACAAGGTCTTTCAGGGACTCCTCGCAGGCTGTGGGTTGCTCAAGGGTGGCCTGTGTGTGGAGGGGCAATTCAAATCCTACACCTCGCAGACATGTGCATTAATGAAAATTTTCCACTATGTGACCATCAGTATCATGTTCTAATACAATCACTATGTTATGACAATTTCTGAACAGATGGAGGTAAAGTGACCTCAGAGAGGGGTGTCTTTTTCTAATTAAAACAAAGGTGACATGTGGTCTAATGGTGGTGCTTGGTCTTAAAGTGAACACATCCGCAGAACACAAGTTCACTTCGTCGATCATGAACCCAGAAGGAGGTCCTTAGGAAGGGCACTGCATTTCCCAGTATCTGTCAAAAGTGTTTTGCATCAATCACTTTTAGGTAGATATATGAGGAGAAGATAATCTCAGCTGACATCAAAGTAACATATTGACAAAGCTCTACCAGGTACCTTGACAGGCATTGGTACAGTGGTACTCCCTCCACTGGGCCTTCTACTGTTCCTTGTTATATGCACAGATGTGCTTGAACTTTTTTCTGTGAATCAGAACTGGAGTAAAAAATTGATGAGCCCACGTGGTATTAGCACTCCACAGAATTATCCAGGGGTGTAATCAACCCTGTACAAGGAAATTGTGGGTTTCCTAGGTACACAGTGTCTCCCTCCTAACCCCCTGCAGATAAAATGTGAATGGAGCATAAACTGGCCCTCTGCTCATTGACTGCATCTGGAGGACAGAGGGACTTCTCAATTGCTCACATACGCTTCCCTTTTACGGCTTCGTTTACAGGCAATCATATCACTCCACACAAACTATAATTTCCTCTTTGTCATCTTCGCTTCCTTCAGACAAACATGATCCACCAAAGAAATAGTAATGACCCATTACCTTTGATGTAATGGCTGCCCTCACTGTGGAGATGGGAGTGTGCCAAGATCGGAGAGGAACGCATATTAAGGAAGGTAAAGGAATTACCCTTCTAGATAATGTGTGAGTAGCCTGCAGTTTGCTATTTACTTTTTCATATACTTACATATTTATCTAAAACCTCTAATGATTTGGGGGGGGGTACAGTAATAATAGAATCTAATCTTTTATAAGGTCCATATAAATAATTACCTAATGATAGTCTAAGAACTCAACTCCAATAACTATTATAATCATTGGTTTCTTTATTCCTTCACTCACCCATCCTTCCATCTCTCCACCCACCCACTGATTCAGCAAGCATTTCCTGAGTGTTGACTTCTACGCCAGGCATTGTCTCCCAGCTGACAGGATCAGTGTGTTTGTTGATGAGACCATGTGACTCAGTACTTGTCCTGTTAGAACCCAGTTTAGTTCTCCACCTTGGCCATCCTCTGGAATCACCAACTATCTTCTAAACAATACCAATGTCTATGTGGCACTTCTTAAGACCTGGATTTAATTATTCTGGGATGTAGATTTTTAAACTCTCCAGCTGATTCCAACAGGAAAGAACTGTTGGGAATCACTGGCATAGCATGTACAACCCAGGAAGGGAGATGAACTACAAAGTAAGCAAATGAATAACAATGACCTGATGCAAAAGGCCACGAAGAAGGGAAAGGCCATGAAGAAGGGACACTCTATCAAGCATCCCTCCTGAAATAAAGCCTAAGCTTTCGAAGGATGTAACTGAAAAGTAAATTTTGTTCATCTGTGTCTTTATACATTTTCCCATGCTGTGATTGTGTTTGTAGTAATAGACATTCTCCTCTGACAGAAAATCAATGAAGCAATTGGCAGAAAGCTTAACTTCAGGCTTCTCTTACTATGTCCTGAAGTCACTTTTCCTAATCAGAAAGTGGACCTTCTGCATGAATTCAGCTTCCCACGTAAGAAATGCAACATGACAGATCCCCTCTGTCCTGAGAGCAGATCCTTTTTGCGTGGTGGTAGGATTTAGCAGGAAGAATAGGGCTACAGTCAGACATACATGAGATTCTCCCTTCACTCCTCCTTCCTGGCTCCACCAATGTCGTTGTATAGGTCCCTGAGCCTCTCCAAGACTCTGGCTCCTCATCTGTAAAATGGGGGTAAATACAGGGCCTTCTCCCAGAAGAGGGTCTCCTAAGTGAAGCTTAAATGACATAAGATACAGAAAGGAGTTAGGTTGGTGCTAGACCCAATGTACCCTATAAAGGTTGATCACTTTGTCTGGGTATTCCCAGCCTCCCTTGCTAGAACACAGACTCAGTGAGGGCAAGGCCATGTCTGTCTTGCCAATCTTCCTGTCACTAATATCACTTGCACATATGCCAGACACATAGCAGGCATTCAAATATTTGTAGAAGGAATGAATTCGCTTGAGTTATATTTACGTATTTAGCCTGGCAAGTCCAGCTAGAACCCTATTCAGTTGAAATACACAGATTCTGAAGGCAAATGTCATCTCAAAGCCTTTTGGATGGGTTCAACCTGTGAAATGGCACTGAGGTTGCTTCACCTTTTCCTACTGCCGAGGCTGTGTCAAGACGGACTCAAGAGTGCTGGAGAACCAAAGGCTTCATATTGCTTAGTTCATTTGGATCCTGGTCTAAAATCTCTCAACTAGTGGGAACCCAGCCCTGGCCCAAAACTGCAAAACAAACAAACAAAAAACTCTCAACTTGCTTCAAGTGCTGCCCCAGAAAGCACAAGGAACCAGCATTTTGACTGTGTAATATTCATCCACTAGACCTCATTAGCAGTGTCTGTGCAAGTGACACCAGCCCTTTGAAAAATACCACTGAGGTTTGCTTTTAATGGCCACAGGGGCGTCTAACTACCTGTTACTACCAAGAATAATTAATATTCCCGGAAAAATCATAGCAGCCACTATATCTTACAGGTTAATCAGGCCCAGCAATAGGTTGCAGGCAGGAAGCAAGAGTTCAATGGCAACAACTTGTGGTTATGAGATAAAAAAAAAAAAATCTATCCCAGCCTCATGAAAAATAGGCACTCATTTGGCTTTTAGGGGAAAGAGAACAATGTAACTCCTAAAGGTACGATTTAATGGAGGATCAAAAACTCTATGAATGCATGTGGATAAAAAAGGGCAATCTCTAGGATGATACAAAATATTCGATTTGAAAAATTAAAACAAAATCTCATTAGAGTTTAATGTGTAATTTCATTTCCCTGCTATGGTAAGGAGAGAGCTATTGATTCCTGGCAGCAGTTGGCAATGGGAAGAAAATGTAGCCAGACGAGGAGTCTTACTTCTGAGATTTTATTCTTGGTCTGGTCCTCCAGGCAGCTGGATTTAAACCCCCTTCTCCCTCTACAAATGGAATCAAAAGGAGAGTATTTTTGTTCACTCTAGTGTTCGAGTTAGTGGATTTTAAAACATTTGATACTTAAATGCCATTTCCCCCCTTCTTAGGCAATGCTACCACCTCTACTTCTCACCATACTGCAATTAAACTTAGAACAAACTTCAAAAGCTCTTTCATTCATCATCACAATGCACACCACCTCACCCTGTGTGTGTTTGGCTGTGTTTTTCAGTTTGCCTCTCCTTGGGGAAATAGGGCTCTTTCATGCCTTCATACAGTGGCAAACACCTTTGCTATAAAAACATTTCAAAGCAGGGCTAAAGTTAGTTCACTTTAATTTGGGGATCAGGGTGGCAAATTAGTTGGCTCACATTTGTTTTACTGTTGTGTCCATTATCTTGAGTTATACAGAACAGGCTATTAACCTCTTGCTGACCATCTACAAGGCATATATAGGCAAATTGTGTAACTCCTGGGACCAATTCCTTGGTCATTCTCAAGAATAAGTAACAGTCTGTTGTTTCCATAACAAAGCCCATGAAATTAACATTTTTGTTCTAGGTAATGTTTGAAGTGGTGCCTATATATCATGTTATTTAATCCTCAAAAACGCACTTTTCAGGTTGCTGCTGCTCTTATCTCTTTTTTGCAAATGAGCAAACTGAGACAGAAAGAGGTTTTTAAACTTTGTCACCTTGGAAGGGTGTCCAAACTTTTTTTTTTTTTCAGCTGCACATTGGAAGGATTGATATCTTGGGCCACGCATTAAATATACAGACACTAATGAAAGCTGATTAAACAACAACAACAACAACATGGTGCATACCTTCCATGATATCTAACACTATAGATAAGCAACAAAAGTCCTCACAGAATTAGCATGTGGCCCATGGGCAGCAGGTTGGACAGCCCTGCTGTGGAAGGTGATAAAACCAGGATCCAGGTCCAGCAGTCTGAAGCCAGATCTCTGCTAATTTTTATCATGTGCTCCCACCACTGCACAGAGATCCTGCTTCCCTTATTAATACCTGGAAATCTCATCGAGCTATGAGGAAGGATATGACCTTTTTATTATGCCAAATAGAAGTGGTTTCATATTAACCCCTCCCTCAGTTTCCTCATCTGCATGAGGAGAATCAAGTTAGTGCCTCCCATTTAAATACAGGAAGTTTCTGAGCGAGCATTTGTGAAAATGCTTTGAAATTTACATACTACTGTAAGTATGTGAATCATTCTCTAAATACCAATAGTATAAAGAATAAAAAGGAATCAATGCTAGTCACAGATCCTGTCCTTCCACTACTCAATCAATAGAGCTTTTTAAGGAATTTAAACTTAATGAGAGTTCCTGGTTAAATCACATCCTTGTCCATTATGGTCATGTGTTTCACAAATGGTCGTCAAAGTACAGCCCGGTCATTTGCTAGGATATGTAATCACCTGATGCCTTCTGCTTTCCATTTCAACCTCACTCATCACATACATTTTCTACACACATCTGCATTCAAAGGCTGAATGGCATTTTCATCATTTCCCAAAGAGCTTTCCATGAGGACCAGAGGGAAAACCATAAACTAATAGACAGATGCATCATGTTAGGAAGGGTGTCAAGACTTTGCTTTAATCAGTACACAGTCAATATTCTCCATCATGAATAACTAATTAGCTTCTCAACTCTGTTCCTCAGATGTCACTGCAAAAATCTATCTGAGGAATGTCATCTGCCCTTAAAGAAGGGACAAGCATCGTAATTAAGTTTTAAGCTATTTCTTCAGCATGAAGCTGCCGTGAAGTGTGAAATGACTATAATTCACATTTTTAAGACCCTGAATTTATTATCATCTATTTTTCTACTCAAGGTTAGGGTTATGGCACTTGGATTGTTGAAGGATTCCTCTGTGCTTTGTTATTCTGGAGTGAGTGTGTCTGAGCTTAAATGCCAGGCAAGGAAAATTATCATTAATGAGTCAGGTTGTATTTGTGAAAAAAATCCCAAAGAGCTGGAAACTCATCTTCCTTTGTCAATAGGAATTGGTGATAAAAGGTATAACTGGGTAAAAGAGAACTTGGCATTCTTCTATGAATTACGACAACCATGGCTGAGAAGATGAATGGGAGCTGGAGGCCAGGCGCTCCGAGCTAAGCACAGTTCTGCTGGAGCATGACCAGTGCACAGCCCATAGACAAAAAAGGAATGTGAAGTTTTGAAACTGCTGTCGGGAAATGAAATAGAAATAGATTATTCTCTTTTGGAAATGACTTATTATGGATAGAAAAAAGAAAGGCTCGGGCTAAATAAGTGCTTAGACAATCCTGGAGGCCCGGGGAAAACTCTCCTAGCCCTCTTTCACAAACACTGTGTTGGAGGCAGTGACTGAGCTTTATGCTGGCTGAGCACACACTTCTGAGGGGAATGGATTTGTAATGATTCCACTAACCCGAGACCCCTTGTGCTCAATAACAAAGGTGGATGACATCTCAGTCATTGAATGCAAAAATGAAGCCGAAGAGTAGGGCACTAGGTGTGTTTGGGACAGGGGAACGTAAGGAGCCTGGGGGTATGCCAAGAAAGATTAGGAAGGGAAGTTGAACCTGACAGTTGAAAAGTAAATAAAATTATCCAGAAAGCCAGTCAAAAAGAGTATTTTAAGAAAAGGGAGTAGTAATGGCTCGGCGCCTGTGGCTCAAGCGGCTAAGGCGCCAGCCACATACACCTAAGGTGGCGGGTTCGAATCCCCAGCCTGGGCCTGCCAAACAACAATTATGGCTGCAACCAAAAAATGGCCCGGCGTTGTGGCAGGTGCCTGTGGTCCCAGCTACTTGGGAGGCTGAGACAGGAGACTCGCTTGAGTCCAGGAGTTGGAGGTTGCTATGAGTTGTGATGCCATGGCACTCTACCCAGGGGGATAGCTCGAGGCTCTGTCTCCAAAAAAAAAAAAAAAAAAAAAGAAAGAAAGAAAAGGAAGTAGCAACCTGGAGGCTGTTGCACATTCTAAAGCAAACAAGCCCACCTTCTTCAGCAGGAAGGCTGAAGCCTATAGGTAGATAGAAGACTTCTGGTTAAACAGTGAACTGTGAACAACCCTCCTCTCCCCCTCTCTTCTCCTTCCTGAAATAATAATACAGAGGCCATAAATGGACCCAAAGAAAGGACAAACTCACAATAATGCAGAAAAATGGGAGAGATAAAAACAGAGGAAAGATGGCAACCATGCTTTGCATGTTGGAGAGCTGACAGCCAATAGTAACTTCAGAGCAGATAACAGGAAACAGAGCTGAGAGCCTGTGGCTTTGGTGACAGCTAAGCTGCAAGCGGATGCAAGCTGCAAAATCACGACCAGGCCCAGGAATCAGAACTACCAGGTGCCGAAGTGGTTAGGAGTGTCTGGTGGGGCTGTTATTAGGAAGACTCGCTGGAGTCTCTGTGGGAAGCTCTCAGGCCCTGAGAGTCTGTTTCTTTACTGTATATGCCCTGGCAGTCAGGCTGCCCTCAGTGGAAGACACAAAGTTAACTCTGGTCTGTCCAGTTCCAGGACAGCTGAGGGCATCAGTGCTGGATGGACAAGAGTAAGTTAAGTGAAAACCTATATACTGAAGAGTGAAACTTCCCAGACCTCATCCTCTGCGAACTTACTGACGACAAGATTTCTCCCAAACAAGAGATTAGGATTCCTTTCTGAGGAAACTAACCAGCACCCTCCCCCAATATCTACAGATTCTAACATTTGGGGTCATCCATCTAAAACCACAGCAGTTCTTCCACCAGCCAACAAGACTCTTTCATGCCCACAAATCTTCCCATCAGATTCTTAGTGTTTCACTCTTAAAGACAGGCTCATGGTGGCTCAGGCCCGTAATACCAGCAGTTGGGGAAGCCAAGGTGGGAAGATTGCTTTAGTTCAGGAGTTCAAGATCAGTCTGAATAACAGCAAGACCCTACAAAAAACAGAAAAAAATTAGCCAGGTGTCATGGTAGGTGCCTTCAGTCCCAGCTACTCAGGCAGGAGGATCACTTGAGGCCCAAAGTCTGAGGTTATAGTGAGTGTGATGATACTATTGCAGTCTAGCCTGGACAATATAGTGAGATCCTATTTAAAAACAATAATAAAATGAGTTGGCATCTATGAATAACCAACCATTTAATAAAGTTCCAATCAGAAATCTATAGACCTGACTAAAAGAAAAGAACAGAAAAAACTTGAAAGAAATTATCATTAAGATACATTCAAAAAGAAAAGAGGAGACAGTATGTCTATGAAATTAATATAGGATGCTATAAAAAGGAACCACCATAGAATAAAGAACTTTGGAAACTAAAAAGTGACAGCAAGAATTAAAGGGTCAGTGGAAGGAATGGAAAATTGAGAGGGGGAGAGCAGAGAGTGAGTGAGGGAAAAGGTAATGGGAGACGACAGATGAGTCACATTAAGGCTATGGCCAGGCTATGGTTTGAAATTTTAACTTTAAGTCAGTGGGAGCCACTGAAGGACAGCAAAGAAAGGAGTGACATCTGGCCCAACATGATACCTAGTCCATGGGTGGGAAATGAGAAATGAGGCAAGTTTATCTGGTTCTTTCTCAGATCTGATTGTCTAACTCTCATTTGCCTTATAGTCTGATGAACCATGGAAAATTCCGGATCAAGGAAAAAAAAATTAAAATCTCCATTGGCTGATATTTTTAAAAGACTCACTTTGGGGCCAGGTGCAGGGCTCAGGCCTGTAATCCTAAGACTCTGGGAGCCTGAGACGGGTGGATTGCTTGAGCTCAGGAGTTCAAGACCAGCTTGAGCATGAGCGAGAACCCATCTCTATGAAAAATAGAGAAACTAGCTGGGTGCTATGGAGGGTGCCTCAACTACTGGGAGGGTGAGGCAAAAGGATCCCTTGAGCCCAGGAGTTTGAGGTTGCTGTGAGCTACGCTGACAACAGGGCACTCTACCCAGAACAATAGAGTGAGACTCTGCCTCAGAATAAAAAAAAAAAAATGTACTTTTGGTTCTCAACTTATTTCGGGTAAAAACTGTTGCCAGCTTGTTTCTCTAAACTCACATTACTCTTTGTTTTAAAAAGATTATAATTGGATTAAAACAATTAAGCAAGGCTTTGTGTTGATACACCCAGCAGGGCCATCATACTGAAGGGGAAAAAAGGGAGACACAAAAGCATTTGTGTGTTTCTAAAGAATAACAGAACAATATACCCCATACAGTTTACATAACAAACGACAGCAGCTGACATTTTAATCAAGATAAAAACAATAATAAAGGCACAGTGCTCTGTTTTGAGGCAGAAGGCAGCTCCAAGCTGGCTGCTCTGCTCTGAAAGACTGAGAGGTTAGCACTTACTTTTTAAAAATGTCATATCTATCCTGACCACATGGATGAGAGTGCAATCGTACACTCTTCTGTTACGGTTTTATCTTTTTGGATGCCTTTTTTCATATTTTAATCCTTTCTTAGAAAATTAATTTAAATTATATAATCTTAGTATCTAGATAAAAGCCACTTGTCTGGGATAATTACAATGATGTTGTCACGTTGTCTCTCCCAAATTCAGATGAAAATGGGCTATTTGAGACATGGACAGTACTCAGGCCTTGCTGCAGAAATGTATCATTGATGACTGTAGCTTTCACAGTCCGGTAATGTTTGGCAATGATTCTGAGAAAGTCTTGTGAACTGTTTAGGTTCTCAAGGCATTTCTTCCAATACCTTCCAATACCTGAGTTTATAAGCTTAACAGCCACTACTGGGGAGGCTGTTCAAAGCTTTAGTTGTAAACTACAGCTCAACTGATGCTGGTTCAAGACCTGCAAAGAAACGAAAATCACTAATAGCAGGTGCCTATGATGGATTATGAAAGCATTTTTTCCTTTATTATATTCATGGCTCAGAAGGGAAGACTCATGGCCTTTAAGGCTTGGCAAAGTCTCATAAAACACTCTGGGACTGGCGTAATACCCTGTACTGAAAGCTGGTCAAGTGACAAACCATTTTTATCCATGCAAAGCCAATAGCATTTCTTTATTGTTCTTATTTGATTTAATTTTTTGCTCAAACTTCTAATCCTTATGAGTTGTTGGTAAGAGTTGAGTTGAATTTATTCTGGCAACGTCTCTGTGATCCAAAAATTTAAACTTATTCTTTAGGATAAATAGTCTTTCAAATTTCCTTTCCTTCTTTGAAGACACAGGGGAAGGGACTTAGGTAACCCCCTGGTGATGGGAAGAAAGACAAGTCTGGGAGATGATATAGTTCCTGTCTGCATCAGACAGCCGGCCAGTAGTCCATGGTGAGACCCTCAGTGGATGAATTCTGGTTGGTTCTCTCTGCACCCATTCAGCACACACAGTATGTCTGCTATGAATGCTGTTGATAGATCACGAGGTTTAGGCACCCCTCCTATGCCTCCAATAAGCTGGACTTTCTCCTCAAGAGCCTTTTGCCCCATCACAGAGTGTCTCCCTAGAAGCTGCCAGCCTTCACCTTCCATTCCCCATCTACATTCCTCAACATTCCCCTCCACGTGGGCCCTTTTACAAACCATCCCACTTCTTCCAGGAGTTGGAGATTTAAGACTGCTGACCTGGGCCTGTTGTTCTCTAGTTGCGTGACAGTCCAGGTGGGGTAGGACCACCCTGCACGTTGGCCCCCTCCCAGAGTCTCAAATGAAAATGTACAATGACGCTTGGCTTGAGACTTTTCTTAAAACCCATGTAATTGGCTTTTTCCCTTCATGACTCAGAGGAGAGAGGTGCACATGTATATCCTGTCATTTGCTTTTCCTACATTTCCTGTCTCCTTTCCCTGTACTTCACCAGGGAACAGAAGGGAAAAGCTTTCCATTTCCTTCTCCTTTCTCCACGGGACCTCTCCTCTGTCCTGGCCTCATCTGCCCCACTGATGCCATCTGCTTTCTATCCTTCCCTAGTCTCCAGGGGCAGAACTACAGTGTACAAAAGAGATGAATGCTGAACACGTGTTTAATATCTTCAAAATATAATTTTTAAAAACACTTGTAAAATAAGAACTTTTGATACACAGGTCAAGGGGAAAGCTGAAAATATCTCAAGTATTGAAGCTTCACTTTTACTTTGTCCCATCTGTTTCCCTTTTTCTGCACTAAGAGAATCATGAAGAGAAGGGCACCCTACAGAAGTGCTGGGGATAGGGGAGAAAATGGACATAAGTAGCTAAACTCATTAATGCTAATGGAGATGGAGGATGAAGGGGGAGATGTCTTTGGATTAATAGGTATTGAAAGAGAAGCACCATGTATTAGTTTGGGGAATTCTAACAGCACAACATGAAAACCCAGGGGACCACATTATGCCTTAGTTAGCGGCTTTCAGACATTTTCACTGTTTGAAATATCTGTTTTCCAGGCAGATATTCCAGAATGTCTGCAGAGGAAAGTTGTTATAAAATCACTCGTGTTGTTGGCAAAATGAGAAAATAGAGAGGCGGTACAATGACATACCAATGCAGTTAAAGGTTTTTGATTTAAAGGACTGTCTTCTATTCTAAGGTTATGTTTTCACTACTACGTACAGTTGTTAACAGTTGATGTCAGTACAGGAGTTGTTTCGATGTTTGGTTTTATCCTCAATTGACAAAAAAAATTCAGGTTACCATGACTTGATGGAAACTTTTTACTGGTTGATGAAATTTTAACCTCTAGGAGCTATTGTCTGCGTTCTTGAACCCTGATTAAAGACAGAGTCTCCTCCCCAAAGCTAATACTTGTTAAGCTTATGTTCATGGAGCTTTTCTTATGTTCTAGGTGCTGAGGCTAACAGAGCTTAAGGGATCTGCTGAAATTTGAAAAACAGGTAGGGATTGGGGCCCAATTCACCCTACTACAGAATATCAATAAAGCATAGGCTATGGACCAAATGGACACTGTTCATGAGTCTTCCAATTTGTAAGGAACTTGAGTAACTGTGTTGTTATCTGGTCTGCTATATTTTTTCACTTTTCCTTTAAGTCACTTCAATACTTGTGCTATATAAGCAAACAGTTTTTAATTCTAAAAATGTAAAGCGAAACTAAAAAATACATATAGTCTAAGTCAGGCATCCTCAAACTACGGCCCATGGGCCACGTGTGGCTCACCTAGGACATTTATCCGGCCCACCGGGTATTTTTGCCGCTGCTGCCTGTCCTGCTTAGCAGTCGACTCATCCTAGGTCCTGCAGTCCAGCCCTCCAATGGTCTGAGGGACAGTGAACTGACCCCTTGTTTAAAAATTTTGAGGACCCCTGGTCTAAGTACATCGAATACTGGGGGTAGAGAGAGGAGGAAAAAGGGGATTAAGAAAATTACAGAGCATGTCTGTAAAATGTTCAGAAAGGAGAACATTTAAGAATTTCTGGGGCTAGGTGTGGTGGTTCACACCTGTTATCCTAGTTCTCTGGGAGGCTGAGATGGGTGATTGCCTAAGAGTAGGAGTTCTAGACCAGCCTGAGTCAGAGCAAGACCCTAGCTCTAAAAATAGCCAGGCGTTGTGGCAGTTGTCTGTAGTTCCACCTTCTTGGGAGGCTGAGGCAAGAGGATTGCTTGAGTTCAAGAGTTTGAGTTTGCTGTGAGCTATGATGCCAGGGCATTCTACCAGTGGCAGAAAACTAAGACTTTGTCTCAAAAAACAAAAAGAAAAGAAAAGAAGAAAAGAATTTCTTCTACAATTCAATGGTATTGCCCATATACCACACACTCACAGCTAAGAAGCTCAGTATCCACTCCTCTGTATGTGTGTGTATCTTTCTATCTCTCTTTGTATGTCTCTTTCCCTCTTTTTTAAATATATGTGTTGTACAGGTTGAGTATCGTTTACCCAACATAGATGGGACTGGAAGTGTTTTGGGTTTTGCACTTTTTCCCAGATTTTGGGATATGTGCCCTAACTGGTGAACATTCCAATCCAGAAATCTGAAATCTGAAAAGCTCCCACAGCCTTTGCTTTGAGCCTTATGTCGGGACTCAAAACACTTTGGGTTTGTGGTTATGGCAGATTTTAGGTTTTTGACTGTGGGATGCTCAACTTGTATGTTTTTAAAAGTCAGACTATCTAATATTTTTGGTATTTTGACTTTGGGGGTGGACAGTATTTTACCAAGCCTTTAATTAATGTAGCCCTCGGGCTTTGACAATCTGTTTTGATAGCTTAAATTCATAAATCAGTGGGAGCCAATACATATTTTGTTGGCATAGACATTCTAAAATAAAATTAAAGAAATAAATTCATTTTTGTCAACTTGTACGAGCCTTTCCTAATCCTTGTTTCCCTACGATATACACAGACTTTAAATCTCATACTTTCCCAAAGGAGTTCAGATTTAGTACTTTTCCATTAAAAAAAGAAAAAAAACCCCAAACCCCTACAGAATGTTGAAGTGCATACTGAGAGTAACAGATGTGTATTAGAATCTTTCTGCTTTATCGTTAAAACCCTGGTAATATTGTGGAGAAAAATAAACGGTAACAAGTAACGTTTTTATTTATTTTGAGCTGCAGAATAGGGTTGAGATTAGTGGATTTTTCAGTCCTAAATTATGTGATGCACTAATTTCTGACACAACAATCCTTAAAGTCTTTTGTAACCATATCTAAAATTGCCTCCACACAATTTATATAAGAATACAGTTGTCATAAGGACACTTATGTTATAAATCCCCATTTATGTAAATACCCAGTAATGTTTCAGGGAACTCCAGCAATAAGTCAGTATGTGCTCTTAGACTAAATGGTGCCAGAAAACCATTCCTTTTGAATGCTAAGACCTATGTATGTATGTATTTATTAAATGTAGTGGCTTACCATAGCAATAATCATTTCTCATCCCTAAGGTTTTGTTTTGCTTTTTAGACAGAGTCTCACTCTGTCACTCTGGATAGAGTGCTGTGGTATCATGGCTCATAGCAACCTCAAACTCTTAGGCCCAAGTGGTTCTCTTGCCTCAGCCTCCTCAGTAGTTAGGGCTATAGGCAGCTGCCATGATGCTTTCTTTTTCCCTATACTTAATAGAGATGGGGTCTCGCTCTTGCTCAGGCTGGTCTCAAACTTCTGCTCTGAGGTAATCCACCTGCCTCAGCCTCCCAGAGTGCTAGGATTATAGGTGTAAGCCACTGTGCCTGACCTCTAAGACCTTTTTATTAGTTTTTACCTTGTCTTTCTTTTTTTGATCCAGATGTCCTTTTCTTTGGATAGCCTTGAGTCACACTTTGAAGTAAATTTTGTCATTATCTGTGTTTCCTCTGGCTTGGTTCCTATCTCCATCTTAGCAATTATCACACTGCACTATATTTTTGGTGTTGCATTTTTACTGTATTCTACTTAACTATAAATTATTTGAGCTCTCATTTATTTATCTCTGTGTCCCAAGTGTTTATCACACATCTTGACTCATAATAAGGGTCCAGCAAATACTCGGTAGACAGTTCTGGACCTTCAAGGAGCTGGATAATCAGGTCACCATCCTTGTTATAAATGTATATAAAGTAAAGAACATCAACACCTTAGCTGAGTGAGGATGGGAAGAATTCTCTTATGAAGACGTTTGGCTTCTTGCTTTCTTGTGGTTCCTTCCATGATTTGGGAGATATTTAGAAAACCTACTTCACTATAGGAGTAGAGGTAGTAAGTAGTCTATATAACTTTCTTCATTCTTTTCACATTTGCCATGGCAGGTGTCTGGGAAATAAGATTTCATTGTCTACTTCCTGTTCTTGTAGGACCAGAATCCAATAGGGAACTTCACAGTTGAAAGCAATCTGTAGAGCAAGGCAAGCATTCAAAGGAAGCCTCTGTTCTTACAGAAAATACATATGCAAAACCGAATAGCCTATTTCCTGTTTCAGATCATGAACAGCCTAAGATCAGTGATTTTTCCATTTCTCTCTACGTAGACTTCAGGAGAAAAAGAAAAAAAAAGAACAGCGACTAAGTGAACATTTAATATATTCATTGTGAATGTGATTCATTCAATCATATTTTAAGATTGTGAATTTATTAAAATCCAACTCCAATTCAACGTTAGATTTTCTTATTTCAAGGGATGGGGATGGTCTGTTGCATATTTTGAAGTATAGCCTTGAATCTAGAATATGTCATTAGTTCAGAATGACCCTGCAGGGGTAAAGTCAGTGAAAAGTGCCTGGGATGGAGAGACCTTGGTAACCCTCAGGGTCTGAAGAGAAGCAAGTCCTTTTTGTAAATTTGAGTTCAACTCTGATTATTTACAAACTTGTTAGGGAAAAGTGACAAATAGAGTAACTATAGTAACTCTGAAAAGAAAGGCAATGAAACAGAAGTTTAGCAAAGAGGAAGCTCCCTCTCTTGTAACTGACAGCTTTTTTTTTTTTTGCGGTTTTTGGCTGGGGCTGGGTTTGAATCCACCACCTCTGGCACATGGTAACTGACACCTTTGAAAGAAATGCCAGAAGCCTCATTTCTGGTCTTTATCAGCAAAGGAGCACACACACGAAAGAGGCTATAAAACACCTCTAGAAGTCAAGACAGAGATTTGAGGACACATTACCCTGGAGGAGAAAATTTTTAGAACAGGGGTAATTTTTTCACGTTTCATTGTTTGGGTAAGTGAGAGATACATATATTTAAGTTTTTGCTTGTTTATCTTAGAAGACAGTCTCCGAATAAATAAGCTGTGGTCTTTTAGCTCAGTTTATCGTCCATTAATGATAAGTAGGACCAAGAAAATCTGGGTATAGAACGTTAAGAAAAACCAAAAGTCTTATTAAAGATATTCCAAATTAACTACAGTGAGAATTTTAAAAATCTGTTCATTCACAGCTCAACAAATAGCTTTTTTTGTTAACCTCCTTTTAATATATATTTTTAATATAAAAGACATTTTGTTGTCTTTATTCCTTTAAATAAATCCCACATAAAGTACACAAGTAGAGGATTACAATGTTAATTTGTAAGTTGTGATAACTGTACCACAGATGTGTAAAGTGTTAGAAAACTGAGTAAAGTGGAGAAAACTGAGTAAAGTATATATGGGAGTAATCTATATAAATTTTGCAACTTTTCTTTAAATTTTAAAATTGTTCAAAATAAGAAGTTAATATAAAGGGATCAGCATTTGAAGCTAGAAATGACATGGCTTTTTACAGACAGAGATCCTTCATAATTAGCACGAGGCTGTATAGTGATGTTGGGGCTCAGAAACCAATACCCCCAAACAATGGCACCCCGGTAGCCTGATTCTTTTAAATGAAGGGCCCATGGAGGCCAGCAGACAGAAGCTTTTCTCTGAAGTTCCCTTATCTGCCTGACATCTGGACTCCATAAAGAAGAGAACAATTAACTCTGGTCTCTTCTCTGAGTTTTCATTAATAGAACTCATATCACAGAAAGAAAAATTGAAATCTGTCAACACACCTAGACAGACTTTTGTCACAAATTATTGTCTCCTTTGCAGGTCCAACAGACTTGGTCCCAGGCCCTTGTAGGCTCTCCAAATGCATTCATTTTTCCCAAAAAAACACTCACTATTCCCCAAATTGCTACCTTTCCCCCCATTTCCCCTCTCCCACGAAAACAGCATATAAGCGTCTCTACCTTCCTGAGTCATGGGGCATCATTCTTATGCTATGTAGGTTAGAATAAAATGTGTATGCCATCTCATATTAAGCTGCCTGTTGTCAGCTGATGTTCAATGACCATCCAGAAGGTGAAGGGAAGTTTTCCTGGCCCCTACAGTGGGTTTGCTGTAGGTGTCTGATCTTAACACAGTGCCACCACTGAGCAGTGGGCCACCTTCACTTCACCTAAAGAGCTCACTCATCTCCACCTGCTGAACAAGGCCAGGGACATCACTTAAAGTATTGACTATACTTTCTTAGGCCTAGAAGACATACCAGTGTGAATATGGCCAAGTAAGACTGATCCAGTGCTAACATCAGAGGCCAGAAAGTTAAACACCAAGTTCATTAATTAGTCACCATCCAAAGTCAATACCAATCTATAACGTAACGTAGAATGTGGCAGCATTAAATAACAAATGTGAAACATTCACAGACATGCTGCTCTGGGCTAAGGTATCAACCACAACTGGTTATCTTTTCAACTGTGAGAGATTCTCTTACAAACTACCATTAAAAATAAGTTTCAGGCTCAGGGCCCTTAGCTTAGTGGTTGGGGTGCCGGCCACATACACTGGTGCTGGTGGGTTTGAACCCGGCCCAGGCCTGCTAAACAATAATGACAACAATAACAACAAAAAAATAGCTGGGCATTGTGACAGGTGCCTGTAGTTCCAGTTATCGGAGGCTGAGGCAAGAGAATCACTTAAGCTCAAGAGTTTGAGGTTCTGTGAGCTGTAACACCACGGCACTCTACCAATGGTACACAGTGAGACTCTGTCTCAAAAAAAAAGAAAAGAAAAGAAAAGAAAATTTCAAAAGGCAGGAGAAGCTAATCTATAAAGTCTAAGTCCTTGACTCAGTCCAGGATACCATGATTTTAACAACAGGGGCAAACAAAAGAAGAGTTTTAGAGTGACATTAGAAAATATTTTTATGCTTCCTATGAGAATATTTTATTTCTAGTTTCTGTAGAATACACTTATAACTTTCAAATAAGCAAAAGAAATGAAACAACTGCCAAAATGTTTATCTTGTTGCACTAGATTTAGGAGATTTACTTGCAAATTTTGGTGGTTTAATTTTTTAAGTAAGTTTCGAGGTTTCCTATAGGTTGTGCATGGACACTTGTTATGGTGATAGCAGCATATGAGCAGATACTCTGGTCTATGTTCTTTGCAGTGTGGTTTTCTAATGTGAGCTAATGCATGGAGAGCTACCTATTCATTTGTTTGGGTTGAGCCAGGTTTGTTTTTTAACTGTAGAAAATTTATTTTAAGGCTGGGCATGGTGGCTCATACCTGTAATCTTAGCATTCTGGGAGGCCAAGGCGGGTGGATGCTTGAGCTCATGGGTTTGAGACCAGCCTGAGCCAGAGCTCACCTCTAAAAATAGCTGGGCTCTGTGGTGGGTGCCTATAGTCCCAGCTACTGGGAAGGCTGAGGCAAGAGAATTGCTTAAGCCCAAGAGTTGGAGGTTGCTGGCAGATATGACGCCACGGCACTCTACCAAGGGTGACAAAATGAGACTCTGTTTCAAACAAACAAAAAACAAAAGACTTATTTTGTTACTTAAAGTCAAGTTAGCTTAAATCCTTTCCACCTATATTTCCCAAGCCTTCCAGGTAATGGAAAGGTTGTTCCTTGGGGGGGGGGGGAATCTATATTGTACTTAGAGTTCAGATTCTTTCAGACAGTA
The DNA here is from genome assembly GCA_963574575.1 of Galagoides demidoff. Classification (NCBI taxonomy): domain Eukaryota; kingdom Metazoa; phylum Chordata; class Mammalia; order Primates; family Galagidae; genus Galagoides; species Galagoides demidoff. Next base: position 8,214 of record CAUYQV010165899.1, on the reverse strand, counting down.
CTTTTCTTAAGGCTGATCAGCACAAATTCCTGACCACCTCTGTAAGAAATGTTCTCCTACAGAGGGCTGTGAAAAAAAAAGCCAGCCACTAGCTTGTCTCCAAACAGCTCTTACATCACAAACATGAGGGTTCACTGGCCTCTCTGAGAATAGCTCTCTCTCCAAGAGCCCTAAAACACTAGTTTCCTCAAATGCATTTGCTTAAAAGATTCCGGCTCTAGCACTTTACATGAAACAAAGGATCTAGCTGACAGAGAGCCAAGTAACTTCTGGTATGTGGAAGCTCTGCTGAAAACAGTTAAGGCAGTAAGAAGGACAACCTTGTGCTAGGGTGTGAAATCTTAAAAATATACCCCACTATAGGTAGGATTTTGCTATGAAAGGTTCTCATACCCCACCAATTATCCTCTTCTTTTGGGTTAATTTATTTTGCTGTATTCCCAAAGACTTACAGGCTTACAAAAAGCACTATGGTTTCTGTAATGCGGGGATCTATTTTCTACTTACTGAAATTGTGTCTGATATAAGACATATAAACTTCAACATAGCTTCTGCTGTTTTGGCAAAGCATAGATCTTGAGACGGCATTGTAAAAAAGTTGACATAACGTGTATGATACAAATACATTTGCCGATTTTTTTTTTTTTTTGAGACAGAATCTCACTCTTTTGCACAAACTACAGTGCCAGGGTGTCAACATAGCTCACAGCAAATTCCTGGGTTTAAGCATTCCCTTGCCTAAGTAGCTGGGACTACAGGCATCCACCACAATGCCCGTGAATTTTCCTAGATTTTTAGTAGAGATGGAGTCTTGCTCTTGCTCAGACTGGGCTTGAGCTCAAGAAATTCTCCTGCCATGGCTTCCCAGAGTTCTAGGATTACAGATGTGAGCCACCAAGCCCAGATCGTATTTGACCATTTTTGATATCTATCATGAAACGGTTATTCAATGCCATTTAACGGTCATTTGTGATTTATAATTGGTTTTAGTTACAAGAACTACCAGAAGTGAAGAAAGCCAGTAAGCACTGAATTCTTCGCAGTTATAATTATATCAACACAATAGAAATGGCAGTTATGCGTACATCGACATGACATTTTTTTATGTATTCCGTTTTGTAGGCTGGGTGATGGCTGTTTGGTGGCTGGACTGGTTTTTACATCGTATCTCTATGACTGCTTGTCTGTCTGCCTATCTATTTATCTATCTGTTGTTCTTTTTGTTTTCTCTAGTTGCCAGAGAGTACACAGAATCTCACAGACATCCTCTGCTAAAACAGCACACTTAAGGTATTTGAAGATTGAAACCAGTATGTGGAATATTCACAGAAGGAAGTTCTAGTACCACTGCCCCAAGTCAAGAAGGGCTTGATATGTAGAAAACATCAACTCTGGGTTTAGTCTTTAGCCTCTTTTATGTACCCCTTTTCTTTGAGTTCATCAGCACAAATTACCAGCTCGCTCTGTAACTGGATAGGTTTTTTTCCCTAAACTACAGCAGGAAACAAATGAATGAATCCAAACCTCCTAGTTACACAGCTGGCAACAACCTCTTATTACAGACTCTTGATTTTCTGAAGTTCCTAGAAAAAATTTTCTTGTGGTTGCACCTTATCTTCCAGTCCTCTCCAATTCTCCCAATTTATGTATGCATTCATGTGGTGACACTAGTATTTATTCAAAGTGAATCACTGGCCCCTTGCACAGAAAAAGGTAAGAGCCACTAATCAATGCAAACCAAAGTCAGAAGTTTACCTTAGTTCCTTGAAGGGGTCTGCCCTGACATTAGGTGTTTCTATAGATTTAGGGAACACTGTGCCCTCCGCTCCTGTAAACAAAAGAGAAAAGCAAACAGAGGTTGGAGATGTTGGAGGCGTCACCTACAGGCACAATCAGTACACTGATTGGAGCTAAATGCAGCGAATCCTTTACACCACCCAATACCCAGACATCTTCCCACTGGTTTTGAGGCTCCATGACAGGAAATCAACTCATGCAAATAGCATTTGGAAAAACTAGAGAACTTCTTTTGAAATTGTGCTTGCTGAGATCAGAGTAGAGCCATGAGGCAAATCCCATCTTGGCTTCTTATAGAAAAAAGTACCTACAAATGGTAAGGTCTGATTCTAGTCTCTCATAAGCTATAAACAGTCAGCCAATAGAACTGTTCCCAAACCAGCAGCTGCAATGCAGGGTACAACACACAACACCTACGACTTCTAAGCAGTGGGGTAGATGGTAGGGAACAGAGGAAAGTATTGGCCTAATGACAAGCAAAAGTGTTCCAGTAAATGAAGTCCTGTGCTATTATCCTGAAAAGTTCAGCACAACAGAACACTATGAGAGATCATTTCAAGTTTGGTGCTTTTACACTTTTATTGACATTGATCCTGAACCCAACCTAGGCATTTAGGTCTTAACTGTGCACTAAGCTTTTATCTTTACAACTTGTCAACACCAGCTGAAACTTTCCAGCCATAAAGACAGTGATTATCTGATTTGTCTGCTTCCAAAGTGTTTTCAAATCATTTAAGCCTCACTTTATCACAGCCAGTTGTGCTGGATATTAGTTTATCAATTAAACTTAGCTAAGGCAGTATCCTTTGAAGTGAAGGTCTTTCTTTTTAAACATTTGATACATTTATTCAATGCTATAAGGAGGGGAGAATAGTACCTTGCTTTCACAGGTGCATTCTTAGAATTCTCCTGCATTGTTACATGAATGTAATGTCTAGAAATCCTCTATTATCTAGAGCGAGATATCTTAGCATAATATCTTAGCATAATAATGTATCTAGGAATATGGTTTGGTTTCTTTACTTTTGTAGCAATATAGAAATATTTAATCTTTTGATGTAATAGACTATTGTAGGGAAAATCAGAAGTAATGCATCTTATGTAGTCATTGAAAGGATATCTTAATAATAATGAAGATGTTAATCTAAAGAAACATTTATGGTGGCTACTATGCTGGAAATCCTCATATATATTTCACATGTACTAACTCATTTTTTTTCCCTCTAAAACAGCGCTATAAAACTGACAACTGTAACAGGCATAGAGACATTAAGTGTGGGGCCACTGAAATCTTTCTCAGCCCACAGATGCTCTTTCTTTCAAGACTCCATATCATTTTACGTCCTTCCAAATAGATGAATACACACATAAAAATTTTACAATCATTTTGATATACATTTCATAAGAACGTTCATATTTTGTTATGCATAATTTATTCATTGTGCTCTTGAGATTTAAACTTTATTCTGGTTGGCGGAATAAGAATGGATTGGATTATAGACTATAATGTACCTTTTAGTAAACAAGTATGATGTTTGGATTTGCAGAGTATACATTCCACATCTCCAACATTTTTGTGATCCTTTGAGGACCGTATAGGCTGCAGGAACTGTGAACCTGCTCAGGATGAAATGGCCCTAGAAAGGTCACGGGACAGTGAATGTAACACATTGGGATGCAGTCCCGGTTGTCTGATACACAAGCACACGCCCTTAACTACCTCTTGGTACCATCTCCAGCCTGTACCCATCACATAATTGTTAAGTATTTGTGTATCTAAACATAGAAAAGGTAACGCCTTGTGCTACAACATTATGACGGCTACAATGTTTGCAATTTTTTAGCTTCTTGTGGGACCACCATCATATATATGGCTGGTGATTGAGAGAAACGTTGCTATGTGGTGCATAACCACCTATGTGTGTGTGTATGTATGTATGTGTGTATCTCAATAAAACAAGGGCAGTTATTTTTGTTTATTTACACTATATAGACTCTTTAGTTTCAGCTTGCATCTCCCTTCCTTTATCAAGAGTTCTGTAAAAACTATAACAGAAATATCTCTATTCAAGTTAGTCTTAATTGCCTGAATTAATCCATATCACAATTAGTACAGCCCATGGGCAATTTGAATATTTGAACTGTTATTTTGATTCTGTGACGCTAAATGTTCCACCCGTTTGTCATGCCCATTCCTACTGGAATTTTACAAGGCCTTTGAAGCTTGAAAATATCTATTTTACAACTTCTGACTATGCCAAGTAGGTGCACAGAGTAGGATACATGTGAAGATTTATTCCTACCAATTGTCCAAAAGTGAGGAATGACATTTCCTCATGCAAAATGCATCTAAAATGCCTGGTTCAGTTTCTTTATCCCACCCGACTTCAGGCTAAGCCTGTTTCTTTATTTGTCAGGTATAATGATGAAAATTCGCCTATTGCTTGATTTCTTAATCAGGCTGTCCAAAGTTCAGGAAAGAACTACAGAAGTCCCTCAGATAACATTTTCTTCGATGTGAGTGAAGAGAGCCTGGGTGTGTGTGTGAGTGTACCCAGGATGGCATCCTGGCCTGGGGAGGGTCCCACCTTGTACCCCGGGCTACCAGGACAGGCTCCCAGGCCTGACCCTGAACTGAAATAAGCAGGTTGAATGAAGGGATTAATATAAATGATTGTAAAGTAAACATTTATAAAGTATACAATAATCATACAGATGCATGACAATAAATAATGTGGTCCAAAAGTGCCAAGTGAGTCTGTCACATTTGTTACTGTTTGTTTTTGAACCACATGGTAGGAGACGCTCTCTGTAATTTTTGATTTACAAATCGTGGTTCCTAATTGAACCCACCTCCACAATGACTGCTGTCATTCACCAATTCACCAACACTTGGGTAAACCATTATCTTGACTATTCTTACTAATCTTCCTTGAATGTATGTATGTGTAGCTCACATTTATTTCAATGTTTACTATTAGAAATATTTTGCCTTTTCTTCAGAAGTTTGGTCATGTTTTGCTGACCAGAAATATGCCTTAGAAATTTAATTCTTGTTGATATCAATAAACTTATGGGAAGATCATTTTTATTATTATTTCATTTGGCTTGAAATTGCAGTGTCCAAGAACCTATTGATGGTGTTAAGTAAGGACCTACTATCTCTTGAACCTAGTGGCTCTCGGTGTCTGCCACCCTTCTACTCCAAGGAGGAAATAAAAAAGTCACAATAAAGTTAACTACCAGCTTACACATGCTCACTACATGTTTGTGGAAAGAACATGTTCTCCTCTGAACACCTGAGCTCAGAGCCTCAGCTTTCTCTGTCTGTAATTACCTGTGTTGTCCTTTTTGCTAGGGGTGTGTCTTATTCTCTGTTGAATTCTCCTTGTCCAGCACGGTGCCTGGCACAGAATATGTGCTCAACAAAATTTTGAAATAACCACAACACTCATTTGGCACCGAGCACATTTATTGACCTTGCAGATATTCATCCTCTCTGTTCAACTAGATTTTAAGTTCTGTGTGGTCAGGGGCAAGGTCATATGTGCAATATAGCCAGACTGACTTTGGGTTCCTAAGGCTTCTACTGTGCTAATTTCCAATTGGTACAGCTGCTTTTATGGGAGCACTACATTATTGTTATAAAACTCCTCATGTGGTGTGTTACATTTTTAATGAATGTTGAAAATCACAATCCAACACATTATCTCAATTCTACCTCTAAAATAACAAAATAGCTATGCTAATAAAGGAATATTATTTGGGCTATTTAAAAACATTTATTTAAAGTAAAATGACATTAAAAGCCTTGTAGTCTCCTCCCCAGACCAAGGAATGTGCCTCCCTACAAATGAGAAGATCAGGGTGGGTGCCTTGGCCAGTGAATGCTAGCGTAAGATTTGCATCCAGGTTTTTAACCCTACAGCCCACATTATCCACAGGGCCCCAGTGCCTTGTTTTCTCAATTCCAGGCCAATATGGTGCCCAATGAATGGCAAGCCAACAAAAACTAGAGGGGTAGGCTCTGGTAGGTAGAGGAGATGGGTGATTAATAGGCTTTGGATGTAGGATAGACATGAAAGACATTCCTGCTTCCTCAACTTCTACCATCCAACCAAAAAGCCTTCAATTTTATTTTGCTGGACTTTGCCAAGGGGACTCATAAGTTCCACATGTTTGAAGTCAGACTCATTCCTGGAACTTCCCAGAGGAAGATACCAAATTGCTGAGTGACTTTGGACATGAAGCTCAACCTTTCTGAGGCTCAGTTTTCTTCTCTGAAAAGAAAAGATATTAGCAGTACCTTTACGTGCCCAGGATCTTGGGAGATTGAATGAAATCTCTGGCCCATAGCAATTAGTATCAAGAAAATGTTTACAACTGTTGTTCTTCCCTCTTTTTACCCAGAACATCTATGTTTTCAGAAAATAACACTTTGAAAGCATTTACTATGAAGTAGAAACTATAATATTCCAGTTTTTCCTTGGTAACCCTATTCTGGTGGTTGGGATGTAGTATCTGTAAGGCTCCGAGGAGGCAGGAAATTTTCCCGTGGTCACACAGCTAAATGGGACACAGAATAATGGACACCATGGGATCTGAACTCTAATCTTTCAGCTCTGGTGCTGCTTCCTTTGATCACTACTCTAGACCGTCTTCCTCAGATTAAGTCCCTCCCTACTTGTTCTTCTTAATCTAAGATACGAAAAAATCCTAATGTTTCTATCCTCAAGCAATGCCTCCAGAACCCCAAGTACCCTTCTAAAAATGATTCACATATACACACACACAAGGAGATGAGATGTTAACACGCCTCAGAAAGACCACTTCTTTCCCAGGCCTCTCAGGTTCTGCCTACACACCATTTTTCCATTTTTCACTTTCCCAGAAGCAACAGAGTGGACAACCATCCATCAAAATGAATTCTCCCATCCCACCCTCTATCCATCCTTGGATAATAAATTATTGTCAATTTGATTATTCCAAAAAGGCTTCTATTAAAACCATACCTACTGATTCCCTCTTTTGACACAATATAATTTACTAGCAATAAATGTTCATAAACAGTTTGAGTGAAAAATCCATAAAGCCATTTCAGCTTTATTTTAAGTTCCATTTAATGTCTCTCAAAAATGATTTCATCAATGTGTTTCCATTAGCTGGTTCTCTGCCCAATAACTTAATTCCACACAATCAATCAGGAACTTATAAAGCATGTGACAGGATCTATCTAAAGTGTTTTGAATCATCATAAAGATCAGCTCTGTGGCTTTTTTCCCCTCCTAGTGCAGGTAGATGGTAAACTTGTCAAAAAGAAAAAAATCTCAGGCAGCGCTTGTGGCTCAGTGAGTAGGGTGCCAGCCTCATATACTGAGGGGGTAAGGTTCAAACCCGGCCCTGGCCAAACTGCAACAAAAAAACTAGCTGGGCAATGTGGTGGTTGCCTATAGTCTTAGCTACTTGGGAGGCTGAGGCAAGCGAATCACCTAAGCCCAAGAGCTGAAGGCTGCTGTGAGCTGTGACACCATGGCACTCGACCGAAGGTAATAATGTAAGACTCTGTCTCTACCAAAAAAAAAAAAAAAATCTCAAATGCACTCCATTGCCACAGTAATAAAAAGCCAACATCTTGCTAGAAATGATACTCAAGTCCAGAGCTCAGTTTGGTCATGCTTTCACCTCAAAGCATCCTAAGTGTCAACAGACCTGAATTCTAATCCTACCTCTGTGATCTAAAGCAAATCAGATAAGCTCTGTGGCCTTCAAATCCCCCAAGTATTAAATGAGGGATGAGGTAAGTGTCAGGGCTAAACTGTTTTCCCCTAATTCTAAAATGTCAAGAGGTTACAATCTAAGCTAAGCAGATGACTATCTTTAGCCCCCTCTTTTCCCAACCCAGAAAACTACCCTGAAATATCAAAGAAAATGGTTAAGTATTTTCTTAGTGCTAGAACTAAAAATAGACCTGCCATTGGATCCTGCAATTCCTTTATTGGGTATATATCCAGAAGTCCAAAAATCAAATTACAACAAAGATATTTGTATCAGAATGTTTATTGCAGACCAATTCATAATTGCTAGGTCATGCAAGAAGCCCAAATGCCCATCAACCCATGAATAGATCAATAAATTGTGGTATATGTACACCATGGAATATTATGCAGCCCTGAAAAAGGATGAAGACTTTACCTCCTTCATGTTTATATGGATGGAATTACAAAATGTTCTTCTCAGTAAAGTATCTCAAGAATGGAAGAAAAAGTATCCAATGTACACAGCCCTATTTCGAAACTAATTCATAGCTTTTATAGGAATGTTATAACCTAATTATAGCCTTAGAATATGGGACGGGGGTGGGAGAGGGGAGGTGAGTGGGGTGGATGTGGGGAGGGAGGGTGATTGGTGGGTCACCTC
>CAUYQV010165896.1:0-18858 GCA_963574575.1 Galagoides demidoff | reverse complement strand
ATAGCTGGGCGTTGTGGCAGGCACTTGCAGTCCCAGCTACTTGGGAGGCTGAGGCAACAGAATCACTTAAGCCCAAGAGTGGTGGTTGCTGTGAGCTGTGACACCACAGCACTCTACCAAGGGCGACATAGTAAGACTCTTTCTAAAAAAAAAAAAAAAAAAAAAAGCTAAAGAAATCTGAAAAGCGAGACAGTTGAGAGAGTCTAGAAAAGTTTTGGTTCTGCAGTGAGAACCCAAACTGGGAAGTGGCTCTTGGCAAGTCCTGATAGCTGGGGCCACAACACAAAGGCCACACATTCTCATCAGGGATATTACCTGATTTCTTATTGGCTGGCTAAATAAGACAAAGGTCTTTATGGATCCTAAAAACTCAATTATTCTTTCTCTCAGACTGAGCAATTACAAGCTACAGGACAGAACCTATAACTCCTCAGCTGAAATCTGCAGAAAGCAGGTTTTTAGTGATCTGCATTTCCCACTAGACCTCTTTCCTCCATCATCCTCATCACACAGTTGTTAACACCAAGTGCTCACTATGAGTTAGTGACTACAGTAAGTACTTTGTATACACTTACTCAGTTCCAAATCTTCCAAAGGCATGAATCTACAGGGAAAATTTTTGTAAAAGGCATGATCCAAGGAAACAATTTTCAGAAAGTAGCAGATGGAGGAAGGAAAAAAACCTCTCTTCTTCCTTCTCATCGTAAATGATAATATTTTTATTCCTCACAGATGGTGCCTCCCTGGAATATTCTCAGCAGCACCAAAGGCAGACTCCTTTGCACTGCTCGGGGCTTTTCGCTGCAGCTCTCACTCTTGTCATGCCTTTCGCTTTCTGACTGTCTGGGAATGGATGGTTTTGGAGCATGCAAAGAAATCAAGACAGAAGAGAGGAGGCAAGAAGGGGAAGCAAGGCATTGGTGGAATAAAAGAGAAGTATTACAATGTGAGAGAGAAAGAAAGAGGGGAAGAGGGGAGGAAGAAAAAGGAGAAGGTGGAATGGAAAACAAGGGAAAGGAAGAGAGATGGAAAAGAGAAGGGGGGTAGAGGAGGGACCAATTTTGAGTGAAATATCACCCCTTGCAACTGACAAACTACGTCTGGAATTTCCTGCCTGCTAAACAACAGTATTGAACCCAGATGCAGTAGTGTTCAAGTTCATGTTCAGTTCCACCAGCCAAACCTCTTAACTTTTTTTTTTTTTTTTGAGATAGAGCCTCAAGCTGTCACCCTGGGTAGAGTGCCATGGCATCACAGCTCACAGAAACCTCCAACTCCTGGGCTCAAGCGAGTCTCCTGCCTCAGCCTCCCAAGTAGCTGGGACCACAGGCACCTGCCACAACACCTGGCTATTTTATTTTATTTTATTTTGGTTGCAGCCATCATTGTTGTTTGGCGGGCCCGGGCTGGATTCGAACCCTCCACCTTAGGTGTATATGGCTGGCGTCTTTAGCCACTTGAGCCACAGGTGCCGAACCTTAACTGAACTTTTAAAAGGTATAAGTCTATTATTCTTTTTTTTGTTTGTTTTTGAGGCAGAGTCTCATTATGTCACCCTCAGTAGAGTGCCGTGGTGTCACAGGTCACAACAACCTCCAACTCTTGGGCTTAAGTGATTCTCTTGCCTCAGCCTCCTGAGTAGCTGGGACTACAGGCGCCAGCTACAATGCTCAGCTATTTTTTGTTGCAGTTGTCATTGTTCACCAGGCCCAGGTAGGCTCAAACCCACCAGCCTCAGTGTACGTGGCCGGTGCCGTACTCACTGAGCTACGGGTGCCGCCTATTATTAGTTTTTTTTTTTCTTTTTTTTTTTTTGAGACGGAGCCTCAAGCTGTCCCGTTGGGTAGAGTGCCATGGCATCATAGCTCATAGCAACCTCCAACTCCTGGGCTCAAGCGAGTCTCCTGCCTCCGCCTCCCAAGTAGCTGGGACCACAGGCGCCCGCCACAATGCCCGGCCATTTTTTTTTTTTTTTTTTTTGGTTGCAGACGTCATTGTTGTTTGGCGGGCCCAGGCTGGGATTCGAACCCACCACCTTAGGTGTACGTGGCTGGTGCCTTAGCCGATTGAGCCACAGGCGCCGAGCCTCTTGTCTGATTCTTGTGGGTACCTTTTGTGTGCTAGTAAAGCCTATGGATCCCTTTTAGAATAAAGTTTATAAATGAGTAAGATGTAACACATTGGGTTATAAAGTACAGAGGCAGGGGATTGAGTTGGGAGGAGCAACATTAGGGACAGCAGAGAGGTCTGGAAGTATTCCCCCTCCAGGTGCCCTGATAGCCAAGTAGATTACCATGTAATCTGAGTCTGTCTTAAGGCTGAGGATGAGCCAGTTGTATTTGGGCATCAGCTGATTACCAGAGTTTGGCCCTAATACTATACAGTCAAGCTAAGAGAACAGCCCTACCAGGAGATCAGACATGGGAACCCCACTCCTGAACAAAGAAATCAAGAAATCTTGGTGGTGCTTGGTGATCTCAGCACTCTGGGAGGCTGAGGCCAGAATCACTTGAAGCTGGGAGCTCAAGGCTGCAGTGAGCTATAATTGCAGCACTTCACTCCAGCCTGGGTGCCAGAGCAAAACCTTGTCTCTTAAAAAAGAAAAAAAAGGCTGGGTGCAGTGGCTCAGGCCTGTCATCTAGCATGCTGAGAGGCCGAGGTGAAAGGATCAGGAAAATCACTCGAGCTCAGGAGTTTGAGAACAGTCTGAGTAAGAGCAAGACTCTGTCTCTACTAAAAATAGAAAAATTAGCCAACCATCATGGTGGGGGCCATCATAATCCCAGCCAGCTGGGAGGCTGAGGCAGGAGGATTGCTTGAGCCCCGGAGTTTGAGGTTGCTATGAGCTAAGTTGATGCCAGAGTACTCTAGCCTGGGATAACAGAATGAGATTCTGTCTCAAATAATGAGAGAGAGAGAAAGGAGAGAAAGGAGTGGAGAGGAGAGGAGAGGAGAGGAGAGGATGCCTGTAGTCTCAGCTACTGGGGAGGCTAAGGCAAGAGGATCGCTTAAGCCTAAGGGTTTGAAGTTGCTATGAGCTACGATGCCACAGCACCCTACTGAGGGCAACAAAGTAAGACTGTCTCAAGAATAAAATAAAATAAAGTGATCCTTCAATAATAATTGTATATATATATATAGGGAACAATGTTATATGACAGGCGTATAACATTGTGGAATGATTAAATCAAGCTAATTAACATATCTAGCACCTCACATATTTATTTCTTTGTGGTAAAAAGATTTGGAATCAATCCTTTTAACAATTTTGAAATATACAATACATTATTCTTATATATACACAACTGTAGTCACCATGCTGTGCGATAGATCACTAAAACATATCCCTGCTATCTGACTGAAATTTTGTGCCCTTTGACCAACAACTCCCATTTCCCCATCTACCTCACCTTCCCCCTGGCCCTGGTGACAACCATTCCTCTCTCTCTGAGTTCAGCTTTTTCAGATTCCATGTTTAAGTGAGATTATATAGTATTAGTCTTTCTGTGCCTGGCTTAATTCACTCAGCACAGCGTCTTTCAGGTTCATCCATGTTGTTGCAAGTGACAATATTTCATATGTTTTTATGGCTAAATACTATTTCATTGTGTATATATTTTCTTCATCCACTCAACAGTTGATGGCCACTAGGTTGTTCCCGCATCTTGGCTGTTATGAGTAATGCTGCAGTGAACATAGGTGTGCAGGTTATCTCTTTGCTTGAGATTTTTTTTTTCTTTTTGAGACAGAGCCTCAAGCTGTTGCCCTGGGTAGAGTGCTGTGGCATCACAGCTCACAGCAATCTCCAACTCCTGGGCTCAAGTGATTCTTCTGCCTCCACCTCCCAAGTAGCTGGGACTACAGGCACCCGCTACAACGCCTGGCTATGTTTTTTTGGTTGTAGCTGTCATTGTCATTTGGTGGGCCAGGCTGGATTTGAACTCGCCAGCTCAGGTGTATGTGGCTGATACCTTAGCTGCTTGAGCCACAGGCGCCGAGCCTGCCTAAGATCTTTTAAAAGGCATTTCTGCTATATTCGTGTATAGTCTTCTTAAATATGTTCTAGTTTGTTCATTCTGGGTACTAATTCAAGAGTTGTTTTCCAGAACTCAGAGGTCTCAGAAGAGCCAGCTCAAAAAAATAACTTTGTCAGTTACTAAAGAAAATGCAAGTCAACTTCAGTATTCACTGTGATCATGGGTAAGTCACCTTTGTTTATCTCACCTTATATCTCCATTGATATTTAATAAGTAACTTGGGAACATTGATAAGAGTCAAGGCCATGCGTGTATTTGTTTGACTTGTAATGCTTTCTTTTTTGCTTGACCTATTTACACATACCTTCTAAATTTAGTCAAAGTGAAATGTTAATTACATATAGAAATATTGATCAAAAAGTTCTAGTTCTCACTACCTACAGTTTTGAAGTGAGTACATAGATACAGCTTTAAAAATCAGAATCTACATTAACCTTTCAGCCTTTCCCCTAAATGCCAGTCAGGAAGGAAATCTTTACATGGGGTTTCAAGTTTTATATTGATCAAAAAGTTTATTGACCCAGTAAGCACTTTCTTGATTTATGTTTCCTTCTATCAAACCTTCATTCCAAGTCTCTTCAGAATCCAGTTTGGTAAGTTAAAGGGTACAGTCATTTCAGATCTTTTCAAGGTAACCATAAGAGCATTTTAAGGACTCTGGGGAAGCAGTAAAGCCTAGCAGCCTCCCTTCCTTTCCTCCCTCCTCTTCTCTCCCTTTCTCTGCTAAGTTTCATATTTATAATATTTTGCATGACCTGATGTTGATGAAAATCAGGATCCATAGCTAATATTTTAGACACTGGGAGCTTATAGCACACTGTCCAATGCTAATTGATTTTTTATTTTATTAATTCTGTTATTTTCCTTCCTCCAGAAACAGATTTCTCATCTATGTGGAAGGCAGAAAGCAGACAGCAATACCAAATACTTAACCCTAAAACAAAAAGAGGATCATAATTCTTTGTAAGCAACATTTAATACCAAAAGGGCGCAGAACCTGAAAGTTAATTTTTTAAACATCTATATTTTGTTTTCAAATTAATCATTTTTGTATGTAAGAAATATTTTCATGTGTAAGAAGTTAGACCTTTATATATATAGATACATACAAATGTGGAATTATGCAAAGAAAGAAAAAGATTTCTCTTCAAAGATACAGACTATATTTAAATACCACAGAAGGTCTTTTAGAGGGTAAGAATCAATCAGAGAACCCCTGCATATAAAATGCTGTATCAACTATCTGATTTAAAAAGAAAATCTGAGTGTATATTTAAATTATAACCCATAACTTATCAGAGTCAGCTCAAAATATAGTAGTATTCTCTTGTGGTTTTAGGTCTGGATCTTGCTGTATAAATTAGACATAAAATGATATGATATAAAATGCTTTTAACTGGAAAATATCTCCTTAAATTGACAATTGAGGTCCTTTTTTCCCAAGCCGAACAGAAACCCATCTTGTCTGGGTCTGTAGTAGTCCCATCTACTTATACGAACAAAAGCTTGCTGGAAGATCAAGTTTTATATGCATTTTATTTTATCATTAAAGAGTAAAACGCTTCTGATTTAACTTTTAATTTTATAAAGAGTGTACTATGTGCCTCTGTGCTCCTTCTAAGAGAATTGATCAACTTCAGTCAATAAAAAATATTTTTAATAATAAAAAAAGTTCTTTGGTTTCTTTTTATTATATGGGATTAAAACAAGGAAGGTTAGTTGCTTTAAACTGAACCTGGTGAGTTAATTTCCTCAGGAATGGGAATGCATTTTTTTTTAAGCATTACAGATATCAAAGTTCTATTGTGCTGAATAAATGTCCCTTTGTTAAAAGGTTTCAGTGTTACTTCAGAGATGATTTTCATGAAAGGAGAGGAGCCACCCCATTTAGCCTTTATAATTAGGGTGCTGAAAAGAGAAATTGGGCAAGGTTTGGTTATGTTCTTTATCAATGCATGCTTTCTCCCACAGGCTGGTTTGTACAGAGCAAAACTGGAAAAGGTATAGTTGATTCTGAGCTGCTGCCTGCCAACTAGGAAACCCGAAATGTCCCTGGAGAGACTGACTTCCAATTTGAGAAACAAAATATTCAATTTTCTCCTTCTCTTTGTGATAGGTTCGTGGCTACATATCAACTTGCTTAGCAAAAGGGAACACTTACTAGATGCTAAGGAGAAAAACTTCAGGGAACAAAAGGATTTGAAAATAATTACTATTTTACAGCTAGATGTATTTTAGCTCATAGGATTACAGTACCTATTCTTATCCCACCACATTGTTGTCTGTTATTCCACATGTAATTCAAGAATGGGAAATTAAAAAAAAAATGGGAAATTTCAATATCAGCAAATTGTCTATCTCAACCTGTTATTTAAATGTATGATCAGGCTCGGCTCCTGTAACTCAAGCAGCTAAGGCACCAGCCACATACACCAGAGCTGGCTGGTTCGAATCCAACCCAGGCCCACCAAACAACAATGACAACTACAACCAAAAAATAGCCAGGCTTTGTGGCGGGCGCCTGTAGTCCCAGCTGCTTGGGAGGCTGAGGCAGGAGAATTGCTTAAGCCCAGGAGTTGGAGGTTGCTGTGCGCTGTGACGGCACGGTACTCTACCCAGGGCGACAGCTTGAGGCTCTGTCTCAAACGAAAAAGAAAGAAAGAAAAATAAATAAAATAAATGTATGATCAACTTATATTGAAGAGAGGTGGTCTCTTTTTTCTTCTGTACTTTAATAGCTGCAAGAGGCAGTCTCACAGTATGTTTGAAATTGTTTCAAGTTAAAACTAGATTTTAGCATTTATATTTTATCATCAAAATTCTTAAGATCAACATAATCATCTTAGAATTAAACTATAATTTGTCTGCCAGAAATTATTTCAGCCATTGGAAAAGATTCATATGAGGATATTTTTAGAATTAGTGAACAGATTTTTTTTTAATAAAATATATAGAAATGCCCCCCAGAAGAAAGAAATTCAGAATCAAGATAATGCATAAATACTAAAAACAGTTTTACCCCCAAAGTGCCAATTGAGAGGCAGCTATAAGTCTGAATTTGTACATTTCCCAAAGGTGGCTGGCTAACTGATCCTGGAGTTTTCTTCTGTAGCTTTGTGTTGATACCCTCCTTCTGTGTCTCCACACCTGTAGTTAGGGTGGTGTTTTGCATAGTGCACCTGTGTTTCTCTTGAGCCATGTGATGATAATTTTGTTAGGACACAGTATAAGAAGGTTGATCATTCCAGGCCTTCAATAGAATAATCTTAGCAACCTCCTATGTGATAGAGAACAGAATGAGTAAGATCAAAATAAGAAACCAGACACATTAATCAAGACTGCAGGATGACAGGAGGTGAAAAACCAGAATGATCTCTGAGAGGAGGTTATCAAATGAGGAGTGCTCATTAATCTGTCTTGAAAAGGAAGATTTCTGGGTTCTCAGCCAAATATGTGCTTAAGAAATCCAATTATAAAAAGGAAAAAATAATTTTGAGCACCTAGTAGGTGCTTTGTCAGCCACTGGAGACACAACAATGAGCAAGCAGGCTTAATCCTTGCTTATAATCTAGTGGTGGAGACAGATTTTAATCAAATAATCTTATGGAAGACTTATGGAATCTTAGGCCAACGAGAAGAGGAAGAGAATTCCAGATAATAGTAATAGCATGTGCAAAGGCCCTGAGGTGGGGAGAAAGATGACATGACACATTTGCAGACCTGATGGTCTGGGATGGTGCAAGAGGAAGCCAGAGAGTGAAGTAGAGCCCAGTCATAAGTACTATGGGTACTATAAGTACCCATACATATTTCATAAGTACTATGAAATAAAGCTTTCAGTTACTGTGACAGCATGTAACAGAGAAAAAGGTCAAGGGTGGAGGGTCCAGGGAACACTTCCCTGACTTCTTTTTTTTTTAGAGACAGAGTCTCACTTTATTGCCCTCAGTAGAGTGCTGTGGTGTCACACAGCTTGCAGCAACCTCCAACTCCTGGAATTAGGCAATTCTCTTGCCTTAGCCTCCAGGGTAGCTGGGACTATAGGCGCATGCCACAATACCTGGCTATTTTTGGTTGTTGTTGCAATTTGGCCAGGGCCAGGTTTCAACCCACCACCCTTGGCATATGAGGCCAGTGCCCTACTCACTGAACCACAGATGCCGCCCCACTTCCCTGACTTCTTTTTTTGTTTGTTTGTTTGAGACAGATCCTCAAGCTATCCCCCTGGGTAGAGTACTATGGCACCACAGCTCACAGCAACCTCCAACTCCTGGGCTCAAGCGAGTCTCCTGCCTCAGCCTCCCAAGTAGCTGGGACCACAAGCGCCTGCCACAGCACCCGGCTATTTTTTGGTTGCAGCTGTCATTGTTGTTTGGCCGGCCCAGGCTGGATTCGAACCTGCCACCTTAGGTGTATGTGGCTGGCGCCTTAGCTGCCACAGGTGCCAAGCCACTTCCCTGACTTCTAACCTGAACTGGGGGGACTGGCACAGTGGCTCATGCCTGTAACTCTAGCACTCTGGAAGGCTAAGGCAGATGGATTGCTTGAACTCACGAGTTTGAGACCAGCCTGAGCTAAAACAAGACCCTGTCTCTAAAAAGAGCCAGGGATTGTGGCCTGTACCTGTGGTCCCAGCTATTCAGGAGGCTGAGGCAGGAGGAGCCCTTGAGCTCAAGAGTTTGAGCTGTGAGCTGTGATGCCATGGCACTATACCCAGGGTGACAGAGTCAGACTCTGTCTCAGAACAAAACAATAAAATGAGAGATGAGTGGATGCTGATTAGGCCAATGAGAAGAGGAAGAGAATTCCAGATAATAGTAATAGCATGTGCAAAGGCCCTGAGGTGGGGAGAAAGATGACATGACACATTTGCAGACCTGATGGTCTGGGATGGTGCAAGAGGAAGCCAGAGAGTGAAGCTAGAGCCCAGTCATGCATGTGTGTCAATGAGGCAGTGTGGATGTTGCAGCACACAGTATTTCAATGAGCCCAAGTGATGTAAACACTACTGTTTGTCTTGTATTTTCCTTGAAATGAGGTCCCAAATGGGCTCAGTGCCCATAGCTCAGTGGTTAGGGTGCTGGCCACATACACTGGGACTGGGGGGTTGAAACCCAGCCCGGGCCTGCTAAACAACCACAACTGCAACAAAAAAAAAGCTGGGCATTGTAGCAGGTGCCTGTAGTCCCAGTTACTTGGGAGGCTAAGGCAAGAGAATCACTTAAGCCCAAGAGTTTGAGGTCACTGTGAGCTGTGATGCCACGGCACTCTACCAAGGTCAACATAATGAGACTCTGTCTCAAAAAAAAAAAAAAATAATAATAAGGTCCCAAATGCTTTGCCTTTATAATACCCTGGGAAGGTGAATGAGATAGTCTTTGAGATACCAAAACGGCATTCTGATTCTGGTGACATGCAGAGTATCAGTACTAGACCTTGTGGGACTAGACCTGCCTAAGGATGTTCCCAGAGATGAACTGCAGCAATTAAGAGTGGGGAAGTTGGGCAGTGCCTGTGGCTCAGTGGGTAGGGCTCTGGCCCCATATACCAAGGGTGGCAGGTTCAAACCTGGCCCTGGCCAAATGGCAACAACAAAAAAAATTAGCCAGGCATTCTGGCGGGTACCTGTAGTACTAGCTACTCGGGAGGCTGGGGCAAGAGAATCACCTAAGTCCAGGAGTTGGAGGTTGCTGTTAACTGTGACGCGACAGCACTCTAGAGCGATAAAGTGAGACTCTGTCTCTAAAAAAAAAGAGTGGGGAAGTTAGTATATTTGTGTCCCCAGGAATGCTCTTGCATAAAATAAGCCATATATCAAATTATACCAAATTATTGGGGAATTTGTTTATTCACTTTTTCAGCCCTTCATTTTACACACATTTATTCATGAGGCACCCTGCCAAGCACTGAGGATAGAAAACTGAGTAAGATAGGATGTTCCCTGCCCTCCAGTAGCTCAAAGTCTTACCTATAAGCAGATATATCACAATTCATTGGAAATATATTAGCAAAGTGCCCTAGGATCACAAAGACCAAACCCATGGCAGTACAATAGTGAAAATCAGTGGCCACCAGATGCAGTAGCCGTAGCCTGGTTGTTGAGAAAGCCTTTGAAATGAGGCAGATCTGGTCTGGATCCTGAATGTGTAGTTTACCAGTGTGTGAACATGGGCGGAACTCTATGAGCTTGTTTGTCTATAAAAATACCACAAGAAACTTTAAAAAAGATTAAGTGAGATACTGTTTAACAAATGCCAAGCAAGGTGCTGGGCACAGTAATGAGCTCTATTATTATTTTAAAAGAGCAGTAGCTGGTTGCTAATGTTAAATGTCTGTGGTGGATGTTCTAAACCCAGACAGGTTGTTGCCTGGTTTATCAGAGGTTGGCGTGTGAGTGTGTGTGTGTGTGTGAAGGTCACAGGATAACTACTTTTGTTCTGTATGGAAAAAGGAGTCTGAGAAACAGCTGGTATAGAGGAAACAAGCCCCTTTATTGTGGCCTTTATTTGACTGCAAGTATTGACTAAGTTGCTGAAGATTAAAAATGAGATAATACATGTTTAGCCCAGTGCCTGGCAAACAATAAACATTCAAAGTATTAACCATTATTGTTATTCTGGCAAAGAAGTTTTCAGCAGCTGGAATTAGATTAAGCATGATTAATTTCTCTTTTTAGTGGAGTGAAAGGAGGGCCTTGGCAAATGCAACTTTCAGTGTCAGCTCTTGGCTTGGAGGGTGAAGAATCAGGTTAAAGGAAAGGGTCCCTTGCTCTCAACCAGTTTACAGTCTAATCAAGGGACAGCTTTCAGGGTTATGTGGGCACCATATTCCTGACAGGCAAGTGATGCCTCACTTCAGAGAGCAAGTGATTTCCCATCTGCATTCTGACAGGAAAGCTAAGTACAGCAAAAACAAATAACAATCTGAGAAGCACACTTTGGGGAGAACTTTGGGTTTTTATTTTTTTTTACTTCAGACTTGTGACCAATAATTTTAAAAAGAAGCCAATTAGGCTCAGCACCTGCAGCTCAGCAGCTAGGGCACCTACCACATACACCAGAGCTGGGGAGTTTGAACCCAGCCCTGCCAAACAACAAGGACAACTACAATAAAAAAAAAAAAAATAGCTGGGAGTTGTGGTGGGCCCCTTTCATCCCAGCTACTTGGGAGGCTGAGGCAAGAGAATCTCTTAAGCCCAGGAGTTGGAGGTTACTGTGAGCTGTGATGCCACAGCACTTTACCCAGGGTGACACAGTGAGACTCTGTCTCAAAGAAAAAAAAGGACTTTTTTCCTTTTATTGTTGGGGATTCATCCAGGGTACAAAGAACCAGGTTACATTGATTCCATTTGTTAGGTAAGGTCCCTCTTATAATTGTGTCCCGCCCCCCAAATGTTAAAAGAATGTTATTAAAGTCTCCCGCCCCTTCCGTAGCATCTCCTCCTGGTACTTTGCCCTGCCTGCTCTAGTTGTGTTCCTATTTGCCTGCCTCGGGTACCAGCCCAGTTCTGTCCCAAGCCTAGGCCCTCATTGTCCCCTGGCCCTGGCAAGGTGTCCTGTTGCTGAGCCTGCTGACAATGAAAATTCACCCCAGATCTCCTAACAGATGCAGTTTTGTTAAAGATGCACAAAAAGGGAGCGCTTAATTGTGTATTTTTACACACTCATTAAGACCAAAAAAGGGGGGAGGGAGGCAGTTTGTGCTGCCATAGACCAGACTAATGAAGGCCAAGTGTTCTCCAATTAACCAGATCTTGCCCTAGTGTAGACAGACTTAGTGGGTTCACGGATGGGGCGGGGGTAGGTTGGGTAACTGGCCGCCATTCCGCGAAGGAGGGAACAGGGGATAGGTTCCCCCCTTCCCCCGCGCTTAGTTTAGGAAGAGGATGGAAGTGAGCCACAACCCGTGGTCTTAGGGGGCAAGGCGTGTCCGGAAGTAGGAGGGGTTGGAGGGGGGAGGGGGGAGGGGCGTCCCTGAGGCTGGGGGCGGTGCTCGTGAGTGTCCTGGGGTAGGAGCGGGCGGGAGGCGGGGGCGGGGGTGGGGATGGAGGTGTGCAGGGAAAGGGGTGTGCTGGAACCGGGGGAGGGGCGGGAAGGGGCGTGTCCGAGACTGGTAACTTGTGCCGGGGCGTGGCCTGCTCCACCCGCCCGGGGGCAGAGGCGGGACGGACCGAGGCTCCTCCTGGCGGGCGCGGCGCGGCGGCCTCGCGGTGCCTAGGCTCGGGTGGCCGGGCGGTGTATCGCTCAGTCGCTCCGAGCCGGGCGGGGAGCGCAGGCGGCGGCAGGATGAACAGCATCAAGAACGTACCGGCGCGGGTGCTGAGCCGCAGGCCGGGCCACAGCCTGGAGGCCGAGCGCGAGCAGTTCGACAAAACCCAGGCGAGCGGGCGGCGGCGGGCCCGGGTCCCCTTTACCCTTGCGCGCGTCCCGCAGGGCTCTGGAGCGGCGGGGCCGGGCGGGGGCGGCATCGGGGTCCGGCCTGCGGCCACCTGGGTACCCGGGAGCTTCCTGACTTACCCCCGCCAGCCTCCGCGGCCAGAGCCGCTCGAGCGCAGGTGAACCGGAAGCCGCGCTCCTGCCGGTCGCCCGGGCCCAGACGCGCGGGGGCCGAGGGTCTCGGGCCCGCTGGGGCTGGTTGGGCGGGAGCAGCTGTGGGGCCGGGGGTCAGGGTGTACCCAGGGCCCAAGTGCGCCGAGGCCGAGGGGGCTGCGGGTCAGGGTGTGCCCGGGGCCCAGGTGCGCCCCGACCGATGCGGCCCGCCTGAATCTCTCCGTCTGGCCCGGCCATCCTTCCCGGCTGCTGCCACCTTTTCCCATTTCTGAACACAGACGCCCCTACCCTACCTGGGGAAGCCGTACATTTTCTTGAAGGAAACTCCCTGCCTCCTTTTCTTGTGAGCTGTTTTCCAGAACAATACGGTATCTTATTATCTGCTGGTGAAAAGTTTCACCTTATGTCGCCAGACTTGTTTGCCCGAGCGCTGGTGCACGTATAAATAGGTTCACACCCCCTCACTAAATACCGGCGCCTGACAGACAGAAACTTCCTGGGGCTCCCTTCCTGCGCTTCCCACGCTCTGCATCTCTTCCAGATGCTGCTCTCCTAGAAAGGTGGTTTTAAAAATTAAATAATGGCGGGGGTGTGCATTTGTGCGTGTGCTTGTGTCGAGGACGTGCCATGCAGGCGTTGCTGTGCTTCTGGTTTCCTGTTCCTTTTCATTTTACAAACTCTGAGGCGTTCTTGTGCCTAGGGGATGGGTGGAGGGGGGCACTTGTTTGCTGGAAATGGGTCAACCGAGACTGAAACGACTGCAAATTTTTACTTTAGAAATAAAGGAACCCAGAGGTCCCCTTCCACCCCACTCCTGTCAGAAGCAGGTTGGTGATATTTGCATTTGTGGCTGGCATTAGTAAGTTCCGTTCTGCGTGTCCTTGCAGGGACTTCTGGGGTGCTTTCAAATCGAGTTAGCACATCATGCAGTCTACCAGAGAGTTCATTTTGAAATGAGAGAAAACACTGGGAGTCCCTCTAACCCTGGGGCTTGTGATTGACAATGAATCACAATAAATAAAACCTCAAACACAATCCTTTGTGAATGCCAAGTGCTAGAACCAGCCTGGCTGCAAATTACCAATTTATTCTTGTGATCACTGTCATCATCATCATCTGGTTCAGCCTGGATAGTCTGTCATAAGTGTGGCATTTAATTTAAAGTCATTAGTACATAATTGCGCCAAGAACTTACAGAATCACTGGGAGAAAACCTTTATTGGCAGAGAGAATTTGGGTGTTGTGGAAAATTTTGTTCATTCACTGATTTTTAGATTTTTCCCGTACTTTTTAGGAGGTACAGGTAAAGAGGTCTCATTGCTACACAGAAGAGATGGAATTTAAAGGGCCAGGTTCATTGATCTTAATCTTAAATGATAAGTCTAGGGCAGCTTTCCTTTCTGTGAAAGAGAAAGCATTTTTGATCTAGGACCACACATTTTGGTGGTTGGTTTGGAACACAAGAAAGTGGATTGTTTTGTTTTGCTTCTTGGATTTTTTTCTCAGGGGCTGAGAGGCATGCTTTGTACTGAGTAGTGAATAAGTTTGTCACGGATGAATCTCATAAGACTTACCCCTGTGAGTCCCTGTGAATCTCATAGGACTTACTCCATTCTAAGGCCCCCTTTTCTGGGAAGATGGAGTTTGGTTTCACTGTCTGGTTTTGCTTGTCTTTGCAGTGACTTACCACGGATATAAGAATGAGATTTTGTATGTGGTTAATATTTAATTAGATCATTCCCAGAAATACCCAGTGAGCTGCCAGCCAGGCCCCACGGTAGAAAGGACCTGGAGAGCTGAGATTACTGTTTGCATGTCTCCTTCAGGACAGAAAATAGCATATCCAATCCAGGAGCCCAGCTTCCGTATAGTGTGTACTACCTGTCTTGACATTGACCCTAGCACCATGTACCAGCCTCCTTTTTCCTCTCTTGAGCTTCTGACTCAGGAGGAAGAGAAAGAAGTATTCTTTTTTTTTGAGACAGAGCCTCAAGCTGTCACCCTGGGTAGAGTACTGTGGCATCACAGCTCACAGCAACTTCCAAATCCTGGGCTCAAGCGATTCTCCTGCCTCTGCCGCCCAAGTAGCCGGGACTACAGGCGCCTGTCACAACACCTGGCTATTTTTTGGTTGTAGCTATCGTTGTTTGGCGGGCCCGGGCTGGTTTCGAACCCGCCAGCTTAGGTGTATTAGCTGGTGCCTTAGCTGCTTGAGCTGCAGGCGCCAAGCCGGACATTGTGGCAGACGCCTGTAGTCCCAGCTACTCAGGAGGCTGAGGCAAGAGAATCACCTAAGCCCAACAGCTGGAGGTTTTTGTGAGCTGTGACGCCATGGCACTCTACGGAGGGCGACCAAGTGAGACTCTGTCTCTTAAAAAAAAAAAAAGTATTCTTGACAGGACACACCTTTGTAGACATCTCCAGGGTTAGGACTCTGGAGCATTAAGGAAGGGCAGTCACATTTCCCTCTGGTGGCTGGTGTTTGTAGTTGTATGATGTGAGTGTATGTATAATCCCAAGGTAGTGTCCAGGAAACTAATGTAGTCTTTTCTTCCCCAAGACTTTAGTTCCTTTGGTGATTAAAAACCCCTTTTATCGTGGGCAGCGCCTGTGGCTCAAAGGGTAGCATATGCTGGAGGTGGTGGGTTCAAACCCAGCCCCGGCTAAAAAAAAAAAAACAAACAAACCCTTTCATGGCTTGGCACCGTGGCTCAAGCGACTAAGGTGCCAGACATATACACCTGAGCTGGCAGGTTCAAATCCAGCCCAGGCCTGCCAAACAACAATGACGGCTGCAACCAAAAAATAGCGGGGCGTTGTGGTAGGTGCCTGTAGTCCCTTGGGAGGCAGAGGCAGGAGAATCACTTGAACCTAGGAGTTGGAGATTGCTGTGAGCTGTGATGCCACTGCACTCTACCCAGGGCGCTAGCTTGAGGCTCTGTCTCATTAAAATAAAAAAAGAAAGAAAGAAACCCTTTCAAATGGAAATGACAAAATTTTCCCAGCTTCTCATTGTTGTTATATTCTGAATACAGAATGCTACAGAATATAGTATGCTGACTCTGGGTCTTTCCCTCTGCTCTTTATTCCTTCTGTATTCTTTTCTATCTAATAAATCCTGTCTTACCACTGGGGAAAAGAAAAGAATATAGTAAGCTGTGTTCTAAACCTGAAAATTGCCTGTACTATTAAAAGTCTTGGAATGCACCTGTAGGCAGGCACACCTGAGTTCTGGCCTGTGTCCCGGGGTGTGTTGCTTAATTCCTAAATCTGTTTCCTTGTGTATAAAAATAGGGATAGTTCCATCCACTGTAGACAGCTGTTCTGAGGTGTGATACCATGAGGTTGGCTCTGTAATGGTCCTACAGAGATGTCCACGCCCTAGATCCGGGAACTGTGAATGTGATACTGCTTGGTAAGGGAAATTAAGGTTGCTCATCAGCTGGCCTTGAGATAGGGCAATTAACCTGCCTCACCAGGTGGGCCCTACAGGGATCTTTAAACATAGATGAGAGCAGCACGAGAGAACAGAGTAATGCTGAGAACAGAGTAATGCCATGTGGGAAAGACTCCACTGGCCACTGCTAGCCCTGAAGATAAGGAATGTGCCAGGAATATGGGCTCCTCTGCTACCTGGAAAACGCTGGGAAATGGATTCTCTCCTAGCACCTGCAAAAAGAAATCCAGCCTTTATCGAACTTTGTGTTTAGCTGTGTGAGACCTGTTTCAGACTCCTGATCTCCAGAACTGTGAGATGATGAATTTGTGTTGTTTTCAGCCACTAAGTTTATGGCGATTTGTTCTAACAGGCATATCACATGAAACTAGTACATACAGTATGTAAAGCCTGTGGCACTGTGCCTAGCACATAGTAGGGGCACAGCAAATAGTCAGTTAGCTGTCCTCTCTTCCCTACCTGGCCAAAAGGTGTTAAAATCTGAGAAGGGTCTCAGAACTTTCTTGAGAGGAGAAAGCTGTCTTTGAAACATGTCATAGATGAGGGCTTAGCAGATTGGGGAGTTCTGGAAATTGCTGGTCCTGCCTCTTCCTTTTCTGTGAGCCCCTTTGCCTCTCTGGGCCTCAGTTTCCCTTGCAGGATATGGCCCTAGAACCCAGAAGCTTGCTCTCAGGTTAGGACGAGGCCTCTGGCTGCTGTGCCCCGAGCCCTGCCCGATGGGTGGGCATTAACCATGGACAGAACTGCCTGTGTGTGAGGACTGTGGAGGGGTCAGCGTGCGGAGCAGTTTGCAGGTCTGATTTTCCAAGTCAGTGACTTACCCCTTAGCAGCCCCTATGGAACTGAAGTGCCGTAAGATTAACATGTATTGACAACTCAGGACATCTTAGGCAGGCCACATGCCCGGTGGGAACAGGTGACGGGCTACGTGTGTGACTGTAGATCATCTGGCAGCCACTAGAAACGTCAACAGAAACAGGTGGAGTTAATTACAATTGCACCTTGTGTTTAAACCTGTGTATCCAAAATATAGCCCTTTTAGCATATAGTCACTATAAAAATCATGATGGGGATATCGTACATTCTTTTTTCACCTAAATCTTGGAAATCTGGTCTATATTGACCACTCCTGTCTCATATATCCCCCAGTGCTCAGCAGTCCCTCATGGCTAGCAGCTGCTGTGCTGGGCAGTGCAGGTGTTAGAATCCCCTGAGCAGCTTTTCAGACAAGGAGATTTAGGTGATTTGGTCTGGATTAGAGCCTTGGGCATTGGTATCCTTTTTTATTTTTATTTATTTATTTAGAGACAGAGCCTCAAGCTGTCGCCCTGGGTAGAATGCTGTGACATCACAGCTCACAGCAACCTCCAACTCCTGGGCTTAAGCAATTCTATTCCCTCAGCCTCTCAAGTAGCTGGGACTACAGGCGCCTGCCACAATGCCCGGCTATTTTTTGGTTGTAGTTGTCATTGTTGGCAGGCCCGAGCTAGATTCGAACCCGCCAGCTTTGGTGTATGTGATTGGTGTCTCAGCTGCTTGAGCTACAGGCACTGAGCCTGGTATACTTTTTTAAAGTTCCCCCACAGGCTGGCAAGAGATGTTTGGGAGTTTCCCCTGAATTCTGGTTTGAAAGTGGCTCTCAAAAACATGAGATGCTTTCAGACTTCTGTATTTTACACAGGTGAGTCCCTCTGCTCTAATCTGTCACCCTTGCCCTGCAGAGCCTCCTCTGAAGGGCCAGGCACACCTGAGCACAGTGCTCACTTTGCTGTAGCATAATGTCTCATAAAGACTGCTTCATACCAGGTCATGGACCCCTTTCTGGGGCTCCCCCATAAATGTTTACAGTTATAAGTGCCTGGCCCTGGAATTGGGAAAGAAACCTATACCCTGTGCTGGATGGCCAGCATACCCCCAGGCTCACCACTGTCCTGAGGGCAGGTGTGGCCTGGCTTCCCCCTGTGTGCAGACATGGCATCTGGTGCTCAAGCACACTGGAGGGACTGAGGCAGCCAGGGTGCCCTTCTGAAGGAGAGAGAACCAGCTCCTAGTGCTGCCAAAGATCAGCCCAGCAAGCAGTGGGTATTGAGCTGTGCCTTCCTGGGCGTGTGCCCCACTGCCCACACCACGACATCCTCCTTTTGGTTCGGTCCCACTAGCCCATGCCACCGACCTCCTGATTCCCAGTTGCCAGGCTCACTTGTGCCTGCATCTGTGTCACCTGGTGGGATAGGGCTGCCTGACATGCCTCAACCCCCCTGGTAAATTCAGGAGGGCTGTTTACCGTAGATCTGTTGACCTGAGCACAAATCATCCATGACCCCAGGGGGTTGAGACAGTCAAGCTGTGGCAGGATAGCAAGGAATAAGGTCCTGTGTTTAGCCTGGCTGTCACTTCACTGCTGTCAATGATGGTTCCACCTCCTGGGGAGGCTGTGGGCACTTATGGGAGTTCCCAGGGCCTGGCATGTGGCGAGTGCAGCCGAGCAGACTGGGCAGAAGGAAGCAGAGACCAGCTCCTGTTGGCCTCTGTCACTGCCCTTAGTTTGGCCACCTATAAGTGAGGAGGACCTGGGGAGCTGGGGCTGTCAGGGAGAGAGGCAGTTCGGTGTGGGGGATGAGGGACTCAAGAAAGTGTTGCACTGCCCATCCCTTCAAGAATGAGCTCCCAGGTGCTCAGGTTCCAAATGCTTTCCAGGTAGGAGCCCTGCCTCTGGGACATTATCCAGTGGAGGGTGAACAGCCCCAGGGACATGTGGGGCAAAGCCAGCATGGGACTTCCCTTCAGAACTGCCTGCCCTACTGAGTAGGGAGGA
>CAUYQV010165890.1:0-26349 GCA_963574575.1 Galagoides demidoff | reverse complement strand
AAAAAAATTAATATTATTAATTGAATTATCTTTGGAAGAAGTTCAAAGCACAGTAAGTGTGTTGTTTTTTATTTTTACACTTTTTTTGATCAGCATAATTTAAATGTGCCATGGAAGTTTAACTATAGGTTCCAGGGTGCTGTGAGATAAAAAAAAGTTTGAAACACACTATTCTAAAGGTATCTCAAAAACCTATGACTTTCTTTTCAAGGTATCTCAAAAATCGGATCTATTGGTAAAGAACATTTTTTTTCCTGAAAATGATTCCTCCTATAATATCTCCTATGTCTTGTTTCATGATCCATTACTTGCCTATATTGGAGTTACTCAAGATTGGGAGCTCTACCTTACCCACAGATGGACAAAACGCTTTCCTTGAACTCACCTGTAGTTGTAATTGACTCCCACTTACCAAGGTGATGGACTGTCCTTGCATTTACTCTATATTTGCAGGTTATAACCCGTATATGAACAGTACCTTCTCTTCCCTGTTACAATTCTGCTAGTCTTAAGAGCAGACCTAGCCTAATTTGATGGAAGATGATTGTCTAAAGTGGCTTTCAAGATAATAGCAGGTACCAGATAGAAGGTTAGACTGAGTTAGAGTATGCGATATACAGACAAGGTCCAAATTATTTAATGTTTATTTGTTTGTTTTCTCTTTAGTTTTTCCATATTATTTAAATATTATGAATAAAGATGTTTTAAAGTTTTTTTAATTATTCAATGAAAATACAAAAACCAAAATCAAAATGTGATGCTTAACATTAAAGAGTCCCTTGTTAAATCCCCTGATGATTACAAGGATCACATATTACTAAAAACATTGAAATAAATATTATTTTAGGCTTATAAACAGGGTTCTCCTCTGTAAAAAAATTATTTCAAATTAAATAATTAAGAGGAAAATTTTTCTCAGTTGGCAATTCAGCTCAATAGTTGTTCTCTGATATGTCTCAGAGGGCTGTTAGACATTTTCCAAGTGCTTTTTAATACTTTTATCAGCAATGCAGAAAGTCTTGCAATAATAAACATTAAATTGTCCCAGGAAATTAGACAAACAAAATTTGTTAACTATGTATGATTTATTAATTCACTTATACATTGTAATATGCCCCATGCCATTAGTTTAATGGAGCAATTGTATTGAAAGTGCAAAGAATAAACTAGAAAAAACATTTTTTTAAAATTGTATTTCAGCTGTGAATGTACCTCTGGATGGACAGGACAGAACTGCAGTGAAGAAACAAATGAATGTGCCTCTGATCCATGCATGAATGGAGCCCTCTGTCATGAGTCTACCATCCCTGGGCAATTCGTCTGTCTGTGCCCACCCTTTTATACAGGACAATTTTGCGATCAACGCTATAACCCCTGTGATCTACTCAATGGCCCTTGCAGAAACAATGCCACCTGCTTAGTTTTGGTGGATGGAAATCAATATTGTATTTGTAGAAAAGGTAAGAGCTTCTATGTGCTTTAATATCTTTTCATCAATTAATTAGTTTATTTCTTTGTTTATTGTGTTACGGGCTGATAACACCTTATAAATGAGTGAAAAAAACTCTATAAATGCTGGGGGATGGAGGGATGGGCTTCTGATTCCAAATCCAGGTGTAAAAAAAAAAAAATTAGAGAAATAAACCTAAAGAAGGAACCTCCATCACCCTGTGGGGAAGGTGAAGGGTGAAGGTCTGGAACTCTTTGGCACTTTTGTTTTTCTTTTCTGAAACATTGTTTTCCTTCTTTGATAATAGTTTCTCTTTCCTGAAGAATCTTGTTCATGTGATATTCTTGACAACAGCAGTGAGTTCCAAATGGGCATGGGTATATCTACAGCAAGCAAATCCTTCCCTGTAACTTTTATTCTGGAATTATCAAGAAGTTATTATTTCTTCCTGCTTAGATAGTTCAACTACTATCATGTAACACTGCTAACTGCTTTGTCCCATAAGTGAGCTTCCCTGCAAGAGAGGATGGGCAGATCAATAATGTTCTTGGAGCCCCCGAGTCCATCCGTGCCTCAACCCAGTATACATCTGGATTTCTAGGTCAGATCAGTCCGTTACTTCATTTACTATTACTAAACTTTTTCACTGAGGCCTCTTCAGATGCCTGAAAGAAGTCTGCTTAATTCATAGGTGATGTGGGTACATGTTCACTGTTCATCACACCTGGCTACTCAAAAGGAATTACCACCTTCAAAGGAAACGCTTGTGCCATAAAGCTAGGGCATGGCAGGTTTTCAGTATCATTGGAATATGCCATAAATATAATATAAAAACCACACAGTGTTAGGGACACTACCGCAGTTTATTTTCTCATGCTCACTTACAGGTTCTTTGCTGTCCCTTCAAGGTGTTCCTTAAAGAGGAGGGCAACATCCTTTATTCTTCTGTTCAAAAAAACCAGCTTGGCCTCTATGAGTTGATTAGCTGTCTTATTCAGAGATATTTCCATTTGTTTTTACAAAACCTTTAAAACGTCCTTCAGATATGGGTAATCTAATACTAAGGATATTGAGGCAAGTTCTAAAGATGTGGATATGGCAGAGACTTTGAGCCACTGGAACTAGAAACTGGAAGGTTGTTGGTAATTGTTTTAGCAAAAATGACATGGGCTTTTTAGAGCATACGGAAAAATGTTTGCCAGCATGAGGCAGGGAAAAAAAAAACAAAGAAGAAAAAATATGAGGGGAATATCTGAAGTCCAGAAAACCTCAGTAATGATGATGCACATAATTCCAATACGTAAATAATGTTTCTTTTAACAAATATTGAAAGTTAAACTTGTTGAAAATTATTCACTATCAGTACGGGAACTGATTTATCCATTATTCATTAGGATTATTCTATGATGTTTTAGTTATTTGTGTTCTTAGAATATAAGTATTAGTTAGATACTTTTAAAGAAGGCAACAGGATATTTATTCATGTTTAATGAAACTTTCTCCCATTTTACCAAAGATAATTTTCTAGCACATAGGCATTTTTTCAAATTTTAATATTTTTGTTAATTCATTTGCTATTCATAAATTATTTAATACATTTTATATTATCTAGTGAGATTTTTGTACCATTGTGGGGTGAGAGAGAAGATAAGCTCGGAAGCATCATAAAAACTTCCCATCACCTTTCAAACCAGTAATAACATCCGCCATCCACGAAGATGTCATGGAAGAATTTAGATTTCACCATTAAAATAAGTAAACGTTTTTTTTCCCCTTTGGGATTTTATCATTTTCCTTAAAGCTTGAACAGAAGGGAAGATGGGCACAATAATCACATGGGTATTCCTTTCTAATTGTGTTCAGCACAAAGAGGTCATTCCCGTGCACACTATGTAACTATTCTCTCTCAGAGAGATTCCCGAGCCTAAGTAATTGTGGGAGTAAGTTTCTATAAATCTGGTCTAGATACTATAAAACTGTTTACTTAACACTACCTTTAGAAGTTCAGCAGTTCTCTATAGCAGATGTAAAACTATAATCTGTAACACTGCTTTCAAGAGCTACCTCAGAAATTTTGCCTTGTATTGTGCACATTTTTTCCCCAAATTTTTTAGGGAAGAATAACAATGCACATTATACAAGGGTAGTATTCGTTTCTCAATCTATACAAATGTTTTAAATTCTTTTATGCTTATGCAGTAAGAAGTGTAACTCTAGAAAGCAAAAAAACGATATCCATGTGCCACATGATACCTGGAGTACGGTGATCACCGTCCTCCAGCCATCCCCCTTCCTGGCTGCCCCTCCCCAGCGGGCGCTGCAGCTGCAGGAACCACCAGCCCACCTGGCCAGTCAGGCCGGATCTCGGATCTTGCTGCCCAGCCATCTTGGAAGTGGGCACGCTGCCAGTGGTGATGTGACAGTTAGCGTCTGACCTCAGTGAAAGGAGGCCTGAAGGGGCGGTGCAGCCGCACCTCCTTCTCTCCTGAGAGGCGTGAGGGACGGAGTCGGCCAAGGTGGAGAAGTCAGGAGCAAGCCCAGGCAGCAGCTGAGAATGGCCCAGATGACCTGAGTGCCCAACCCTCCCCCTCAACTGTCCTCTCCTTGCCCACCCTCATCCCCATTCTCTCATTTCCTATTGTCACTCATGTCCATGGGTGGGAACATGGCCATGACCTCTCCACCGAGGACCCCAGCAGAAAGCTAGTGTGAGGGGCCAGGACTGGCCCTGCCGGCCCCAGGGCCCCGGTGGTAGATCCCTGCGCTTTTCAGGCTGCCTCGCCTCTGGCACAGCTGGGTCCATTCAGAGGCCCCCCCAGACATTGCCCTGAGAGGGAAGATCTCTGAGCATGGGCCTGGGAGACTTGAGTTCTGTGACCAAGTTCCACTAGTACCCTACTGTTGTGACCTTGGGCCTCAGTCCCCCTGAAGGTTCTGTCTGGGAGGGAACCTGGAAGTAAAGCATGAATGCTCAGGGCACCGGAGCCCATAGATTTTAATTTTGAGCCTATGACTTGAGCCAAGGTGTTGAGTTGGTATAATTTCCCAAACTTGCCAGTAGGAGGAAGCTTCTGAGATGCTTGTTGTTGGAATGGATACCCAGGTCTTTCCCCTGGAGAAAGATTCAGTTTATTGGGGTGTGGCTCAGGGGTCTCAGTTTCACCCGTCCCCTGCCGGGTATGTAGGATTTATAAGTTTAGGAGAGGCTAGTGTCTTTCATTCTGATGTCACGAGTGCCCAATGTCTGGACGGCTCAAGGAGGTCACAGTTTAGACACTAAACAGAAATGTGAATGCAAAGTGGTTTTCTAGGGCAGCATCAGTGAAGACTTCCTCCTCAGTGCAGCGTGCCGGGGGTCTCAGAATGGGACCAGTTATGTGAGAGGCGAGACCGCCTGCAAAAGACGGAGATGCCAGTCAGAAGCCCAGAGCAGTCAGCAATGGCCTGGCCAGCTTCCTGGGAAGTACCTCCCCTGGGGTGTTCAGTGGAGCAACTGTGGTCACATTCCCACTGACCAGCAAGGGTGGGGATGGAAAATGAGAGGATGTGAGAATGAGGGTGGGCTGGGAGGGGACAGATGGGGGGGCTCGGCGCTCAGGTATCCAGATCACTCTCACCTGCCCCCGGGAGTCCTCTGGGCTGCTCCTCAGGGGCTGGTTCTGGGCCTTATGTGTCTCCATAGAGAAGGAAGTGCCACTATCTGGCCACTTCCTCCTTCCTTTAAACATTAAAATGAAAGACACTTTCCCCCCCAAAAGTTGGGGCCCAAATCTTGAGTATACATTACACACAGGAACTTATTATACATGGCAAAATATGTTAAGAAGATTCAGTGGTTATTTTAGAAGCTTTGCCCTGGGTTACATTAATAGCTGTTATTTTAAATAGAGTCTATGTTAAAGCTATTATATTCCTTTTGAAAAGAAAATATTGGATTAAATTCCATTGTAGCAGGTAGAACATTTAAGCACTTCAATAGATGCCAAGACTTAACGTGTTTTACAGATGCAGGATTTCGAGGCTCCTTTGGAGCCTTTACAAGTTGTTGGTGTTTTTCAATCGACTAGAATATGATGGGTTCCTAGAAAATAAATGTAAGGCTAAAGGGCTCACTATGTGTACTTCTGAATTTCTGTTCACAGTTTCTCATCAATCCATAGGGTCTCTCACTATATAAATGTAAGTATAGATAACACTTCAAAGCCAGAGTCATAATATGACCGCATGATAAACACCCTGTTAGAAATGATATTCACAATTGCATGTAGAATACCCAGAACGTTTATATTTGTGTCAAACTGACTGCTCAGAGGTAAACTGTTTTACCTAGTATGACCGAAACTTGCAGTAATAGTCTAATCCTTTCTGGTGCAATGTGCACTACTTGAAAATTATAGCTATAGTAACTCTCCAGAACTATTGTGATCATGTTTTGCAAAAGAAAGCAAGGATAATGCTTCTGTCTTGTGATTAGAATGGAGGCGAATTACTTTAGTCTCTATGAATACCGTGAATATTTTCTATTAAAAAATTGGTAGAGTACCATGTGGCAGTGATAATTAAATGCAAATTTATTTTATATATAATCTGATTTGTTTGGAGTAACTTATATTAATAAAAATGTGAGTCACCTAAAATGTTTTAAAGGTACATTAAAAAAGAAAATTTCAGAAGAATCCTAGAAAAAAATGGGATTTATATTTGACATGTAAATAGCATTACCTTTAGTTAGTGAGCAATCAATTTACACATTAAAAATTTATTTTATAGTAAATATATACTTCTGCCTTGCTCTACACACAACACAGAGCAATCTTAAACTACATGTGGATAGTGTTCAAGAAATCTAAAAACTATATTCTTTATTAACTGGTTCAGCAAACATCTTGATTATCTATGACTTGTCCAGTCTTGAGATAGGTTCTGGAGAAATTAAACAACAGCAAATATATGCCCTCAAGGAATTTTATGTATTTATTTTTTAATTAAAAATCATAACTGTATACCTTTATGGGGTACAATGTAATGATTTGATATACAAGTGGAACACTTGAATCTCACTGATTCACACAGCCCTCACCTCACTTATTTTTTATGGTAAGACGTATAAAATTTACTCTCAGTTATTTTGAAATATACTCTTGCATTGTGCACATCAGGTGAGATCCCCTTAAATGCCCTCCCTACTCCAACCTCTCCCCTCCCCCTCCTGCAAGGAATTTAAAAGACATACAAATGAGAAGGATACTATTTAACCATAAAGTATAATGCAGTAGGAATTTCCTCATACTTGGCAGACAGATGCAGAAGGACCCCAGACTTGTGGGTACCTGCAGGGCTTTTGTTCTTAGTGTGACAGGTCGTATTATGTTTCCCTGAAAATAAGACCCACCCAAAAAATAAGCCCTAGCAGGATTTCTATGCATTTGTTAAATATAAGCCCTACCCTGATAATAAAACCTAGTAATGGGCGTGGCTATACATAGCCAAGCCATGCATTTTGGCACAGAGAGGAATATATCTCCTGAAAATAAGCCCTAGAGTGTCTTCTTGAGAAAAAATAAATACAAGACAGTGTCTTATTTTCAGGTAACACAGTAGTTATGTCCTATGTGGTTTCTAAGAGGACCTCAACTTGTGGAGCTTTGGTTGTCCACACCCATAATCACTCTTTAAACCATTCTCTTCCCTGGTTTTAGTTCCCGCTCCCTTGCAGTAATTCTTGGGATTGCCTCTCAAATAAAACTTGTGAACAAATCATTGCCTCAGTTTTTTTTTTTTTTTAATTTGGAAGAAAATAAGCTAAAACACATAGTGAAACCTATCCTTCTGGCCACAATGATTGATCCAATTCTGGGCGTGTGACTACGACATTGGCAATTGGATTCCTTCTTTGGAATTGATGCTTTGAGAAGAGGCTTTCTTTTTCTGCCAGAGTTTTGTAGTTGTTGCAGTCAGCCTCCATGTTCTTACCACGGGGAGGTGATCCTTATGCAGCAGGAGGGAAGAGGAACAAAACGTTCTTATAGTTCTTTCTTCAGTTCTGCAAACTGCCTGGTGTCCCTCCCAGCTAGATCACAAATAAATCCCGGTCTTTGCCCAAATCAGTATTTTTGTTTATATTGTAATGACCAAAAGATTAATAATTAATACATATAGTGAGGAGAAAGAGCTAATTAAGTGGAAAAGGTGCAATGAACAGAGTTCAACTTCTTGCTGGGGAAAGCAGAATATAAAAACCACATGAGGACTAAGAGATAAAAAAGACATTAGATAAAACGCATGAGAGTGTGTGTTCACAGCAGACAGTGGAATCACTGTGCGTGTACAGCATACACGCTAGCCTGCGTATGTGTATAGGTGGAAATCTAAAATCATTTCATTCTTGGCATATGTTTGTCTCCTAACATTCCCTTTATGAATAATTGTTTATCTTTCTACTTTGAATCATATCTCACTTTACAGGCAGGAACATCACCCTGTTAAATGCTTTTAATTTTATGTAAAGAGCTTAGTTTACAAATCTAGTCACTTAATCCATATGTCTCCAAGGTGAAAGGAACAAGTTTCTTTAAATGACCATTAAAATGTGACAAAGTTGTTTGGTAAGTTGTTATAGTGAAAGCAGAATCAAGCCATTTACATGTGGTATTGATTTACAATTGGGATCCTAAGCTTGATGGATTCGTAGCATCAGAAGAGACAAGTAGTTCCATATAAATGGGTCTGCGACTCCTGTGGATGCCATCATTAGGGGAATGCCACATTGTCTAAGATGTATAATTACACCAAGTAAATGTGTCATTTGACAAAACAATTTGTCTAAATTAGAAATTACTCGTGTTGAAAATTAAGAACATGTTCCCGTGTAGTAGCACATATTTATTAAGTTTAAATAGCTGTGGAAATTTAAATTGAGACAATTCTTCAAAGGAAATATTTATACAATTAATCTTACAAATGGTAAATAATTATTACAATTAAAAATATTGCCTTTTCTATTTTTTGTATAAAACTTTAACACTGATGTTAACCTTATTGGGGCCTATTGTTAACATAATAGAAATATTATTTCTATGTATTCATATTTGTTAATTTTTAAAGTTAAATTATAACTGTTTCTAATGTTGGTTGAGATTTTAGACAATATCAACATTTATCTAAAGTTTTTTTAAATAAGATGGCAAACAATTTAAAAATTACGGTTTGCCAAGAAGAGAATTCTGTGATTTTAATATTTATTTTCATAAAGTTTAAAAATCCAGGGAAATTAATGAAGAAGAAATAAAATTAATGTCTTTAATACTTTTAAAAATAATTCATTTTTCATATTTTTAGTATTGACTTTAAAATATATGATTTTTGGCTCAGCGCCTGTGGCTCAATCGGCTAAGGCGCCAGCCACATACACCTAAGGTGGCGGGTTCGAATCCCCAGCCTGGGCCCGCCAAACAACAATGACGGCTGCAACCAAAAAATGGCCGGGCATTGTGGCAGGCACCTGTGGTCCCAGCTACTTGGGAGGCGGAGGCAGGAGACTCGCTTGAGCCCAGGAGTTCGAGGTTGCTATGAGCTGTGATGCCATGGCACTCTACCCAGGGGGATAGCTTGAGGCTCCGTCTCAAAAAAAAAAAAATATATATATATATATGATTTTTAACTACCTTGTTTGAACACATGCCATGGGATACACTCGTTTTTCTTTTCCTTTTTATTGTCACTTCCAATTACTTTTACTGATACCACTTACAAAGTAGGAGTTGAGGTTAAACTGTAGTATGAATGCTGAAAGGCTCCCTAAAAATCCCACTGTTTTTAATGTTCTCTGGTAACATTAAACAATACCTTCTAGAGAATCAAGTGGAAAAAAGCTACCTTTGTTAGAAATGAGAAAATATTTAATAATTTAAAAAATAATACCTGTCATCGAGATCTATTTAGATGCTGGATTTCAGGGGTAGGTTGATGACCTCATTTTATATGGTTTGTAGGAACAGAGAAGTATAAAAGTCATATCATTTACACGTTCATGTGTATGTTATAGCAATACACAGACAAGACAACATATGCAAGGGATAGAGAAAGCGTGCATTTGCCAATGATTCACTATTTGCATATGTGAAGACTCTTACTGCCATTAGCAAAGTAGAGGCAGCTGAGCAGATCCCAGCTAGCAGTAAGCAGCAGGGGAATAGCTTACACTTAATTCACTGAACTTTCCATTAGATGATTTTTTGCTACAGACGTATATTCAAAACAAGTGTTCTTTACACACAAAGGAATATCAACTTACACCAAGTACTAGAGACACATAGTTTGGGACTAATTCGAGTCTATAGCATGTGTTGCTTCAACATGGGGAGACGTACTGAGAAAGGGAACAGCAGGCAATTTTGCTGTGTGAACAAAATTAGTTCATTATTAGTTATTAGTTAACACGTTAGACTGTACTTACATAAACCTGTATGTTATAGCCTCCATCTCTAGAGTAAAATCTTATGGGACCACTGTCATACATGTGGTCTGTCATCGACCAAGACACTGTATGCCATGACCATATACATAGCTCACTTTTCTAAAACAGGCTTTCTCAGCAGAGCTCTGGCTGATTTTGAATGTGGTCCACGTCTACGCCGCTTTTTCTCCCAGTGTCTGCTGCATTTCTGTGATCTCATTTCCTCAGCCCATTGACATATGTTGCTACTTGGTAACAAAGCCCAACTCAGAAATGTCAAACTTAATGAATAAGGCAAAATCACAGAAAATGAGGTTATCCTGTGCGCTGTCGGAGTTATCAGGTCCTGAGCGCTGTGATTCATCAGCTCAGCTGAAATCGTGGAGGCTGGCTGGTACTTGTCTTTAGCCGGTGACCCTCAGTTCCAGGGCCTCAAAAGAACATTTCTAGGAAACACGTTAGTGTCAAACTATCCTGCCTCTCTTAGAAAATGAGTCTTTTATTGAAAGAAGGAATGGTGAAATGTATCCTACCTCCCAAATCTTTAACTTGTAAAAAATCTATAAACAAGTATTAAAAGAAGTGAACATCTGGGCGGCACCTGTGGCTCAGTAAATAGGGTACCGGCCCCATATACTGAGGGTGATGGGTTTGAGCCCAGCCCCAGCCAAACTGCAATGAAAGAATAGCCAAGCGTTGTGGCGGGTGCCTGTTGCCCCAGCTAATCTGGAGGCTGAGGCAAGAGAATCGCCTACAGTGGATCTCAACCTGTGGGTCACGATCCCCCTTTGAGGTAATTAAATCTCTAAGATATTTACATCACGATTCATAGCAATAGCAAAATTACAGTTATGAAGTAACAATGGAACTAATTTTATGGTTGGGGGTCCTCACAACACGAGGAACTGTATTATAGTGTCCCAGCATCAGGAAGGTTGAGAACCACTGGCAAGAGCTGGAGGTTGCTGTGAGCTGTGATGCACAGCACTCTACTGAGGGCAACAAAGTGAGACTCTGTCTCTAAAAAAAAAAGAGAATTGAACATCTTTTGAAAATAGAATGTAAGTTGTCTATAATGGTACTATGAACTTTATAACTTAGATATAAAGCAGTGGTGATTGAAGAATGATGAAGTGTGTTAGAATAACAATAGCTCGCTCACCTAAAGTAAGGAGAATCATATTAACTTGGAAATAACTCATTTTAACTTCACTTTTAATGCTGTGGATATAACATCCAGCACATGAATGAATTATAAGCAGGTAACTTCAGAGAGTCACTCAAAGGCTTTGAGAATTGAGTAAGAAAATATAAGACAAATTAAAAATGTTGCTTGACCTGAAGCATTTTAACTTATAATTAGTGTTTCATAGCACACCTTCATTCTGTCTTTGAAATTTAACCGAGCTCCATCATTATATTTTAAATGGATTTCTTTTAGATATCATGCAGTGTTTCTGTTAATATTCAGCCTGCCTCTACCTTTTAATGTGGCTTTAAAAAATAATATTCAATGTAACTATTTATAGCTATCTCCTTATTTTTTTCTGTAAATCGTGGTTCTATTTATTTAAAATATTTTTCTGTTATGAAAGCCTTACTTATCTGTACCCATGAATTATCAAATTCAAATGGGTGGGAGGGGAGCCAAGGAGATGGGTAGATTTATACCTAATGGATTCAGCGCACACTGTCTGGGTGATGGGCACACACTTGTAGCTTTGACTCAAAGAAAACAAGATCTCTGTGTCTTTAAATAAACCATTGTGTTATTTGTTTTCTGTGTGTTGCATCTGTATTTTGTTCAATTTTTTCTTTTTTGTCTTCGTTTGAATTAAGTAATTTTTAATTTTCCATATTTTATCCTGCTAAAGAAGTAGCCACATTTTAGGAGATGTTAGATCAGCCTCTTTGTTAAATTGCCATGGAAGGTGGGTTTGGAGTTTGTTCTAATGGTAGACAACACCGGTAATGTGGATGGCTTGTGGCATGGTATAGTGTGAAAAGATCGACTAGGTCAATTTCATGTTCTATCATGGGACCCTGAGTGAGGAAATACTGTGAGAATTTCCCCTTGAGCCGAAGGAGCTGAAACTGCAACGTCACGGTATAGACGTAGAGACTGAGGAAGCTGAGCTATCTCATTTGCATGTTAATATGGCAAATGATTTGAACTTTAAACATAAAGAGATATTTGTGATAGAAAAAGGAGCTATATGAGAAGGCAAAAGGTACTATGAGAAGGTATCATGAGAGGAAGACAACCAGGCCCAGGCGTGGGTGACTAGACCACCCTTCAGATGCTTTTTAGTTCCAATCAATTCCAGTCTATGTTTATCCAAACAATGAATACAACTTTCTTTTTTTCTTTTCTTTTTAGAGACAGGGTCTCATTCTATCACCCAGGCTGGAGTGCGGTGGTGTGATTGCAGTTTACTGCAACCCTGAACTCCTTGGGCTCAAATGATCCTCCTGTCTCAGCCTCCCAAGCCCCTGAGATTGCATGCACCTGCCATATGTGGCTAAGTTTTTAATTGTAGAGCCAGGGTCTCTCTGTGTTGCCCAGGCTGGTCTCCAATCCTTCAAGAGATTTCCCACTTCAGTCTCTCAAAGTGCTGAGATGATGAGCATGAGCCACTATGCCTGGCCATTCATACCAGTTTTCTTAAAGTAACTTGAATGACCCCTAGTTCCTCAAACTATGGAAGCTGACTGAGCTGACTGTATAGTGACATCTGTAATGTTACTGCAATTATTCTGTGCTTAGATAGATCACGGAAAAAGCAAGAGAAAGGAAAATCTTGCTCCTTATGTTTTTGAACTAGTATAGAAAAATACTAACGAAAAAATGAGTAAACTGGACATTTTGTTACACTTAGGTAATATATAATCGTAAAATTAATCAGTTATCATATTTATTAAAATATTTAATTGTATTATAAAAGTGATACCACATGGAATTTAATGATGCAAATGTGTTGAAATAATGACAACTTCTTCTTTTTACCAGTCTGTATAATTCTTTCACAGTCATTGTTTTTTTTTTTTAATATCACTGTCGTGTGTTTACATGGATGACTGAGTATATAGCTATGAATCAAAATAATTTGTTTTCTTTGAATCACTTAGACATGAAAAGCAATTAAATAATTTGCCTCATCTGCTAACTGCCTTGAATAAATTTGATCACTGAAGCTCAATTTTACTTTAAGATTGGTCATCACATTAATTCATTTGCTTTCCAGATCATTTCAATTCTTCTTGTTCAAACATTTAAATATCTTAAAACAGCAGCGACATAGCAACACTGCTTTCTCGGGGGATTTAGTAGGTATTCCCTCCTTGATTCTTCATTTGAACTCATTAGTCTAGAAAATGGCATGTTTTCGTGCAGAGATTATGTGAAATAGAGTTTTATGAGAAGCCCAACAGGAGGTATTTTCCTTTTCTTTTTTTAACCTTCTGTGTGAACACATTCTCTAGTCTCTTCACCATTAATTCTGATATTTACACTCTCTACAAAGCATAGCTCATACGTACCCCTCTCCTCTCCCTTTGCAGAATTTGAAGGCGAACACTGTGAAATTGACATGAGTGAGTGCCTGTCTCTTCCCTGCCAGAATTATGGTGACTGTGAAAGTGGGGTCAACAATTTCAGGTAGAGAAAACCAAAAAAATATCTAGATGCCTGTTATCTAGGCATGTACATGTTAGAATTTCTGCTGAAAAATTAAGCAACACTTATAATTATTAAAAATTTGCTTTGCTACGATTAGTTGAAACTTTTCGTACATTTATACTAAAAGAGTTACTCTTTTTTTTTTTTTTATTAAAAGATGTATCTGCAGACCTGGGTTTTCTGGACTCTTATGTGAAATTGAAATTAATGAGTGCTCCTCAAAACCTTGCAAAAATGATGGAACCTGCGTGGATCTGGCAAACAGGTTAGAGAATCTTTTTATTGAATTAATTATATTATTAATTTTGCAATT
Organism: Galagoides demidoff; assembly: GCA_963574575.1. Classification (NCBI taxonomy): domain Eukaryota; kingdom Metazoa; phylum Chordata; class Mammalia; order Primates; family Galagidae; genus Galagoides; species Galagoides demidoff. The sequence goes on along the minus strand of CAUYQV010165890.1, from coordinate 12,452 downwards.
AATTGAGTGAGCACATATGTACCCCTCACTCACCCTAGGAAACTGAACGTTCCTGGTACATTTGTGCTTGTCCCAAGTGTGTTCTCCTCTCTCCCACTCAGTTAGATCAAATATCTTCAATTTGTGTTTACCACTCCTGCCCTTAATTTATAGTATTAGCTATACGTATGCATATACATACCTAAACAAAACATTATGTAAGTCAAATAGTATTGTATGGTATCCTCTGAAAATTATTTTTGTTGAACATAATGCTTCAATTGATGAATGTATCCATTGTTTATTTTTTACCTATATAGAATAATCCTTCTTAAATATACGCCAAGAATATATTTATGATTTTACTGGTCAGAAATATTTGGGTTATTCACGTCTTTTGTCATATGAAGTTTTTAAATGTTTGTCCAAATACAGAAATACTGGCGCTACTCTAAGTTACATATCTATAAACAGAATCGATGAACTATTGGGTATAAATTTCCACATTTAATAAATCATTTTATTTTTATTTTTTATTTTTTCCATTGTTTATTTTTTCCATTTCATTTTGAAAACTGGAATATTTGTACTCTAACAGCAGTAAATACATTTTCCTATTATTATTGTCAGGATATTTGATGTGGGTTTGTATGTAAAATTATATCTCACTGTGATTTTTCTCTGTAAATTCTCATGATAACATGAGGTTGAGCAATTTTTTATATATTTTGAGATATTTAATTTTCTTTTTAAAAATGCCTTGGCTTGGCGCCTGTGGCTTAAGCATCTAAGGCTCCAGCCACATACACTTGAGCTGGTGGGTTCGAATGCAGCCCTAGCCCACCAAACAACAATGACGGCTGCAACAAAAAAATAGCTGGGTGTTGTGGCGGGCACCTGTGGTCCCAGTGACTTGAGAGGCGGAGGCAGGAGAATCACTTGAGCCCAGGAGTTGGAAGTTGCTGTGAGCTGTGATGCCACAGCATCCTACCCAGGGCAACAGCTTAAGGCTCTGTCTCAAAAAAAAAAAAAAAAAAAGCCTAATTATGACATGTACCCATAAATATTTTCTTCTTATTGACTTGTACAAATCTACCTATAATCACTAGCGACTCTGTTAGCAGTGCATGTGGAATGTATTTTCTACTGACTGAACTAGACCCTTCACCTTTATAAGTTATGAGTAATAAAACTTAAATTTAATATAATATACTTGAATTTCAACTAATTTGTACATGGTTTGAATTTTATCTTATTTGATGATTTTTTTCTACACTAGTTCAAATGAATTTCTTCTTGTATTTTCTTATGGAGTATTTAAAGCTCTTTCTTTTATATTCAAATTTTAGTGCATCAGGAATATTGTGTATGTGAGTGTATTTAGTATGAAGTAGAAATCTAAGTTCGTTTTTTCATATGAATAAGTAGTATGTCTGCTACATGTATTGAATTAGTCCATCATTTACTTATTGATCCCTAATGCCTTCTTGTTACAGATCAAGTTTCCACATACAAGTATGTCCATTTCTCTGCTTCTATTCTGCTGCTTTCTCTCAGTCATCCACAATAAATCTTAATTACTTACCTTTGAAATATCTCAATAGATGGATGGCAAGAAATCTTATCTACTAATGTAAACCTTTTTCAGGGCAGCTATAGCTATTTTTGGCAATTTTTTATGTTACAATCAACAGGAGAAATTCTGTTAAATTTTAGTCTACATACTATACATCTAAACAAGTGAACTAAGCCCATGTAGTACGAATTTTGATAGAAATTTTATTGAATCTGTAGGTCAAATTGAGGAGAATTAATATCTCTTTATTTACTGAAGTCTTTTAAAATATCTGTCAAAAATGCTCCGACAAATTCAACTGGAGATCCACTGGTTAGTGAATGGAAGAATCTTCCTAAAGCTCATCTGGACTCAGCTACTAGAGACTCTGTTTATCTGTCCTGAGAAAAATTCAGCATCTGAAATTGTTGAAATGTTTTTCAGATCCTGCTTAAATTTCCGACAGTTTTCTGTAGTTCCCATTATTTTCTATGGACTGTCTAGCCTTTTTGTTGTCCAGTCTAGTGAAGTGGATGAGGATATTTGAAATCACCATTCCTGCAACTTCAAGCCTTTTAAGATAGCTGTAAACAAGACATGTTCCGTGGGAGCACAGAGTTGCATTCCATTTAGAGTCTGATGGGTTGAAGGGACACAGCAAGATATTCCAGATGAGCTTCCCACCTAAAAGCTCTTAACGTTACTAAGTGTATCAAATACCCTACATATTCAGGGATGGTGAGGAAAAAAACGAAACCAAACCAAAGGTGGGTTTGTGGTCTCATCTTACCTGATGTCAGTAATCTTGTGCTCCTATTGGTAAAGCAGTGGCATTTCAGAGATAAGCATAATTTCAGAACCAGTAACCATTGATTCCTAAAAGACCTCAATATTTTTCTTTCACCAGTGAACAGTTATATTGGTAAATGGCCTCAGATTTCTCTGAGGAAGGTTGTAAGAAGATATGTGGAAAACCTGTAACCATGTTAAAGATTCTTCTTGAAAAAGACACATCCCACCCTTCAGTGGAGGGACTGAGTCTGTAATATAACTTAGATATGGGAGCTGTGTATGAAGAGGCTGGGAATCTCTGCAAAGTGGAACGGAATGACTTCTCTGGTCTGCAGACCTATACGTTTTGTTCTATGTTTGTGAATTAGCACCACAGTAGACTGTCCTGTATTTGATTTCTAGAAACCCATCATTAACCACTGCCATGGTTAATTAAATCAATGTATTGAGCTCCACTCTGTTCTCCATTCAACCACTATGAATCAATCCATTGATCTCCACTGTGTCTCTGATTTATGTGCTTACTTGTTTTGTATCTGATAATCAAGCATGTCCAACAGTCTTTGTATTCTTATATCTCATTATTCTAATTCATATGGAGGTGGCCAATTTCACTGCAATATGCAGCAGTGTCACTTTCAGCCTATAAAAGCTATTGTCACAGAACTCATCAAGAACATGGAGCCTTCTCATTAATCTATTTTTTTTTCTTTTTTGAGACAGTCTCACTATGGCGTCCTCAGTACAATGCTATGGTGTCACAGCTCATAGCACCCTCAAACTCTTGGGCTTCAGCAATTCTCTTGTCTCAGCATCCCAAGTAGCTGGGACTATAGGCACCTGGCACAATGCCTGGCTATTGTTTTTGTTGCAGTTGTCATTCTTGTTTAGCAGGCTGGGCCAGGTTCGAACCCACCAAGCCTGGCTTATGTGGCTGGCGCCCTACCCATTGAGCTATGGGTGCCAAGCCATTCTCACCTATCTTGTTTTTAATATTTGCTAAATGGAGGACTCTCCCAGGTGAGTGCATTTTCTTCCTAGACATTCAGAAGGTCTTCTAATTGTCTCTGGGAATAGAAATTGGGGGTAAATGAGAAATTTACATGTAACAGATCCATTCAAACATTTCTGTACCAAGGAGTTTATCTCTAACATATAGCAAGAAAACTCTGATATTTCTACCTCATTAATTTAAACTGAAATTATTAAATCTTGTCATTGAGAAGCTGGCCTAGCTAACACTACACCCAGATACTCATATCAATACTTTGAATCTTCTCCCTCCACTCATGTCAATAAATCCAGCTAATTTGAGTCATATGCACTTTATCTTGCTCTGACTGCCTTAGATTCAGTCCCACACTTAGAATTGCCAGATCCATGACAGCATATGTTGGTGGAGTTGTGTGTCTTTTGAGATAAGCCGTCTATTCCTAGAGTATTTCCTTCTCCATCAGCAACAAAACTAATGAATAATGTTGGGGGTTAGGTCACAGAAAATGGGCAACAATAGTTTATAGGTCAACTCTTCCAATTGAAGTTAGAAGAAGAATTTTTACGGGGAAGAACATATTCCCTAAGACACAGGAGAGATTTTGGCTCTATTGGTAAGGAGAATGAAAATGAACTTAGAGATTTATGTTCCTTCGCTGTAATTGTCCTCTTTCTGCAGGAGATATGAAATTTTTCAATTTACTATATCTGCTATGTGGATTTGCTTTACAGAAAACTGAATGGTTAAAAATTATCTATAATTTTTTTTCCACATCTGTAGTCTTCTGAAATTGGTATGGAGAGTTTCTTCAAGTCTATACATCAGTTATAAAGCTTTTCTCTGAATCTCTCTCATTCTCTTTGGACCACTATTCCTCTCAAGTAGAGTCAGATACTCAAGAGCAAAGACAGAAACATGAAATCATCTTAAGCTTAGGTCCTGAAAGAGCACCCTTCTACTTTTCTTTTCTTTTTTTTTTCTTTTTGAGACAGAGTCTCACTTGCTCACCCTCGCAGAGTGCCATGGCATCCTAGCTCACAGCAACCCTAAACTCTTGGGTTCAAGCAATCCTCTTGCTTCAGCCTCTTGTACACATGGCTATCCAGTTTTCTTTACACCGTTTATGGAACAGGGCATCCTTTGCCCAGTGTATGTTATTGTCTAGTTTGTCAAAGATCAGTTGGCAGTAGGTAGATGGTCTTACTTTTGAGTTCTCTATTCTGTTCTATTGGTCTCTACTTTCTTACCAGTACCATACTGTTTTGGCTACTGTATCTTTATAGTATAATTAATCAGATATTGTGATGTCCCCAGATTTGTTCTTTTTGTTTAAGATTGCTTTGGATCTTTGGGTTCTTTTTGGTTCCAAAGGTAGCATAGGATTATTTTTGCTAGATCTGTAAAATATGATGTTGGTATTTTGATGGGGATTGTGTTGAATCTATGAGTATGAGTATGAACTATTTTCCCATTTGTTTGTGTGTCATTTCTTTTCTGAGTGTTTCATAGTTCTCCTTGTAGAAATCTTTCACCTCCCAGGTATTTGGTTTTCTTTACAACTATTGTAAGTGGCATTGACTCTTAGCTTCACTGCTATTATCAGTGTATTGATATACTACTAAATTTTGTACATTGATTTTGTAAACTGAGACTTTCCTAAACTTATTTATCAGTTCTAGGAGTCATTTGGTGAAGTCATTAGGGATTTCTAGATACACGTTCATATTAGTAAACAGGGATAACTTGACCTCCTGTTTTCTAATTGGGATATTCTTTATTTTTTTCTCTTGCCTGATCTCTCTGTCTAGGACTTCCATACTTGGTTTAATGGAAGCTGTGACAGTGAGTACCCTTCTCTTGTTCCAGTTTTATAGGAAATGCTTTCAACTCTTCCCTATTTGGTATGATGTTAGCTGTGGGTTTGTCATATATGGCTTTTATAATTTTGAGGTATGTTCCTTCTATGCCTAGTGTGTTGAGGGTTTATGTTATGAAAGAGTTAACTCAGATGTTTTTTCTGTATCTCTTGAGATGATAATATGGCATTCGTTTTTTGTTTCCGTTTATGTGAAAAATTATGTTCATTGATTTGTGCATGTTGAACTATGCTTACACCCCTGGGATGAAAGCCACTTAATCATGGTAAATTATCTTTTTGATGTGCTATTGGATTCGGTTCACTAGTATTTTGTTGAGGATTTCTACATCTGTATTAATCTATAGTTTTGTTGTTGTGCTCATTCCAAAGATATGGAATCAAATGCCCATCAATTTATAAATGGATAAAAAAAAACTATGAGGTTTATACACATATATATACATGTATATCAATAAAAATTTGTGAAACTCAAGTCACATTTGACTTCTGCAATTACAAGACATGCTCAACATGACGTTTTGATCTTTTGCTGTCAGTATATGTTGAATATTAAAATTTTAATAGTTTTTTTTCCTTTCTTAAAAAGTGTATACTTTTTTTGTACTCTCAGTATATACACACACATACCCTGGAGTGCTACTTGGCCACAGAAAGATATGAATCATTGTCTTTTGCAACAACTGAGAGGGAACTACAGACCATTATTCTAAGTGAAGCATCTCAGGAATGGAAAAACAAACATCATGTGTACTTTCTAATAATTTAGACCTAAACAGAGAGCACCCATGCTCGCAAAGTGATGTACAGAACTTTGGAAGCCAAGAAAGGAGCAGGGTATAAGGGGGTAAAGGTCAAAAACTTTCCTATTAGTTACAGTGAACACTATTGTGGTGATGAACACACTAAATGCCATAACTTAAGCCTTATAGCTGGTATTCATGTAACAAAAATATTTGTAGCCCCTTAATATTCTGAAATAAAGTAAATGTGACTTTTAGAAAATTAAGATATTTCAAAGACAAAATTAAGAGCTGATAAAGTGTCACACTTCTCTTTTTTGAGAGAATTTTTTTTATTTAAAAACTTTCTTTTGGAATATTGTTAGTCTGCTGATATTAAATTACAGATTAAAATAGTAGAAATTATCTAACAACTTACTCAAAAGCAATGATTTATATTTAGTGCAAATAAATTAAACTTTAGATGCATAGGCAAGAAAAATAATAAAATCAGTACTAACTACATAATATACTTGATCGTTACATATAAGTTTTTAATCTTTCCCATTTTATCTTAGATTTGTTGAAACTGTGCCTTGTAACAATCGATGCTTAATTCTAATGACATCATTTTAAAATGAGTTTGCTAAGTTAGGATAGCATATGAATGACAGCCCTGATTAGTCTACAAAGCCATTGTGAAGGTGGACACTGATGTTGACATTGTCTGATACTTGGTAACTTATGTTATCAATAAAATGAATGCCTTTTTAAGTCACTGTCCTTAGTTAATTTAGATCACTCACAAAAGTATCCATCTACTGAAAATTTACAACTAAATACAGAATTTATCAGAAAGACTACAATAACAGTGGCTAGACTATTAAAAAAAGTGAAAACAAAATTTCCAAACGCTTAGCTGATGTGATTATCATAGCGAAACCATTATTAACAAGCATATTGTGACCTATCAGTGTGTGTAGCAGTTCCTTACTGCTACAAAGTTGAAAGTAATTAATGTGCACTTAACTAAAAGACAAATATCTGTATGTCTGGAAACTCGTCATCAATCTAAATGACTTCTAATCTACTGAACAGAGACTTTACCATAACACCATTTTTTCAGGTTAAATTCATACCTATGTGCAGTCATTTATTTATGATAAACATAATAAAGACATGTTTTAAATATATATAAATTATGTGATATGTTAGAGATAAAATATATTAATATATAAATATATTTATTTCTAAATATAGTAAAGACAAAATACAAAATAGATTGTTCTTGTTCTAAGTAAGAAATGTCATTAATTATAAAAAACTGTGATTCAGAAATGTAATGGTAATAGCACAAGAAAAATCTATAAAAATATTTAAAATATAATATGAATTTTTTCAAAATTTGAATTGCTTTAATCTAGGCTAAATTAAGCTTATCAGAACAATTTTACTAGTGATACTTTATAGTTTTGTTTTTCTTTTGACTGTAGACTTTCATAAAATCATCTATTGAGGGAAATATAAATCCAGTCTTTGCGAATGCATTTTTAAATCAAAACTCATTTAAGGAATTCTATGCTATGTCTTTGATCTTATAATATTATTTAATCCACTTAGCAATTATATTTTAAAATAATGCAGCTTTTCAGAGCATAAAAATAATTCATCTACTGATATATTTCTTTCTCATCTAGACTAAGATAATGACAGGATAAAAGAGTAACGTAAATAAAATCTAAATACAGGCTAAGTTTAGGGCTAAATCCTTGTATTATTTTGCATTTCTCTATCTTCTTAAATTTGGGTGATATAATTTTATGTAATTATAGTTCTTTTTATCTCTATTTTAATGTATTGAATTTTCTTCAGAAGTCACCAATTAATGAAATGCTAGTGAATAGAAAAATACATTGAAAACCTATCTGAAAAATTTTGGGACACTCTCAAATAAAAATTATATGAACAAAAATTTCCAATACTTTGACAACATATTTAAGTGTAATTTGACTAAAACTTTTGAAATGAAAGCTCTGCATTTTTTTATTACATCAAGATTATATTACATATTTCATGATCATAATCACTCTCTTGAGATACACAATATTTTTAGATACGTATGTGTATATTCTAAAAGCTGTTAATATTGAGTTTTAACATAAGGGTGAAATGTTTTAGAAACCTTAACTGTAAAGTGTTATAATCAGTATAAATTTGACTGGATCACATGAGACATTAATTAAAAGGCAGGCTTGCTGTTATTCCTTTTTCCCTTAGCCTCAGTAGATGTGGTCATCATAAAGGCCCCTCATACGCAATAGCAAAAGAAAATTAGACCAGAGCTCCCAGATCATGCACTTTAGCCCAAAGCCGTGAGAAGAAAATGTTTTGTGAGGATCCTTAAGATACTTACTAGAGGAAGAAGGAAGAGGCAAACAGGACAGAGGAGAAGGCAGGTGCAAGACAGAGAGCGCACAGTAGGCACATTGTTATTCTTCTGGGAAAGACCAGACATGGAGAACTTCAAGGCAGAAGTTCTGTTCTACGGTAAAATTTTATTCACAGAAATTTGACCTCATCATGTTTAGCATGATGAAACATAAGAAAAGTAGGTTAAGTAGTCTCTGTAAATTATGTCTTCAGCAGGACTGCTGCCAGTAGTGAGTCTGTAACTTTTTAAAATCTTTACAAAATTGTAGATGCCCTTCATAAAAGACTGTAGAGTCCCAGGACTTTCTGGCATCACTATTAACAAAGTAGGGGTCCTCTACACTCCAGTTGAATAAGCATTTATGGTTTATCTATCTTTAATGATGCTTAAAATGTATTTTATGTAAAAATAAAGCATGCTTTTTTAGTGTTGAAAAGTTCATGTTCCAAAAATGGTTTAGAAAATGAGAGAATTTCAGAATGTTTTTTATTGAAATTAAAAGTTAGAAAGTTGTTCCTGAAGTCCAAGTAAAGAATTCTTGAAGAAGATTATGACCCATCATCATAAAGATAATATTTTACATATTCATTTGTATACTGAAGACATTAAGAAAAGTCAACTCTTAAAAGTTCAGAATTGGCCAGGAGTAGTGGCTCACACCTGTGATCCTAGCACTTTGGAAGGCTGAGGCAGAAGGATCACTTGAGCTCAGAAGCTGGAGATTAGCTTGAGCAAGAGCAAGACCCCATCTCTACTAAAACATAGAAAAATTAGCTGGGCATGGTGGCAGGTGCCTGTAAGTCCCAACTACTCCGGAGGCTGATGTAAGAAGATCAGTTGAGCCCAAGAGTATGAGGTTGCTATGAGATAGGCTGATGCTACAGCATTCTAACCTGGTCAACAGAGTGGGACTTTGAAGAAAAAAAAAGAAAAGAAAAAAAAGAGTTCAGAGAAAATACGTGTATTTATTTGTGTTTTCCCTGTGAGATTATTTTTTAAAATAGAAATAAAATTGAGATTTTTTTTTTTTAAATGTTAGAGTCAGCAAAAGGGGGAGATGGAAAATGGCTCTCATCTTTCTCATGTGGCTCACTACGTGTGTGGTGAGACCTTTAGTGAAGATGAAAGCTTGCTTTAAAGTAGCTTTTAACAAGATTACCTTGTGTAAACAAAGCTTGAGGCACATGTAAGACATTTAGGAGACATGACCAGTAAACATCAGTGCTCAGAAGAGGCAGGTGATGGTGGCAGGGATCTGGAAATCATAATCATTCTGGACAAGTGTTTGCCCAAGGAAATGAAAAGTAGTGAGGGTCAAGCCTAGAGCTAGAAAAACATCAACAATTAAAGAATTAATGAAGTATAATGACTATAGAGGCAGAGAAGAATGGAGAGAAAGATGTCACGGAGACATGCACAGAGCCCCTTTCCTTTATGTGCTTTTAAAGGCCCTCTGTTACCTGGCTACTTGCTTACCCAGACTCATTCCCGAAGCTTTCTCCACCATACTTCAGCCTTTTGAAGTTTCAGGCATTCCTGACCAACTCATGCACATCACTGTCAGGGTCCCACCCCGAGAGCAGTGTCTGCTGAGATCTGTGGGAACTGGCGGCAATCAACTGAAGTAATATGGAGTTAGAAGCAATGGTAAAGAAAGACAAGAGGCCTAGAGTAGAATTAAAAGTGGGAGCCAGGGGTCCTTTGCCCATCATGGGATTCCGACAATGGCCCAGAGTGTTTGCTCCACTCTCAGAAATAAAATTGAGATTCTTTTTTTTTTTTTTTTTGAGACAGGAGCCTCAAGCTATTCCCTTGGGTAGAGTTCCTTGGCATCACAGCTTACAGCAACCTCCAACTCCTGGGCTCAAGCAAGTCTCCTGCCTCAGCCTCCCGAGTAGCTGGGACCACAGGCGCCCGCCACAATGCCCAGCAATTTTTTGGTTGCAGCCGTCATTGTTGTTTGACAGGCCTGGGCTGGATTCGAACCCGCCACCTTGGGTGTACATGGCTGGTGCCTTAGCCACTTGAGCCACAAGCTCCAAGCCATAAAATTGAGATTCTTAAAACAAGTTACATGATAAATATTATTCATGTGCCCACATCCAAGATTAAATAAAAGTTGGTGTTTCTTTTAAAAGGTCTTTTGAGCAAGTTAGGACTATAGACATGTGAACATTATAATAAATATGTCAATAAAGATGGTGAATGAGAACATGTGGTATTTGTCTTATTTTACTTAACAGATGAGTCGATAAAGAAAATTTGGTGGTATATGCAATCAAATACTGGTCAGCCATTAAATAAAGAATGAATTCCTGTCATTTGAAACAACAGGGATGAATTTGAAGGACATTATGTTAAATGAAAGACACCGGGCACAGAAAGACAAATACCCCGTGTTCTCATCCATATGAAGAATCTAGAAAGGCCGATCCCGCTCTTTAGGATTAACTAGTAAAACCCTTTCTATCGCCTCTTCTAGGATTTACTGGGACTCTGATAAGGACCATCTTTATTTGTCACTCAATCATTTAATAAGTTGCATAAATAAAAGAGGTTCATGGGGATGTTAGACTTCTGTGGCCATAAAGTGATGAATGAGGTTAATTAGAAAGAGTTCACTCTAAAAATCTGAATTAAAATATGGCCCAAAAGCATTATAATGAAAGTTGGTAAAAAACTTCTTTTTCTAAACTTCTAAAAGAAAAAAAAAAAACTATGTGCAGTTATTTTTGCTAAGTGTATTTTTCTATTAAGTTAATATTACCTATCAAAATTATTTTCATATTCTGGTATTAGTCCTTATTAATTTTACAGCCATTATTTCCCCAAATTCCTTTTTAAATTTCCCACCTGAAGAAACTTTGAGAATAAAAATATTTAAAAAAGGAAATTGTAATTTTTAAAGAAACAGTAAGACAGATACATTATTTATGTCAAAAGTCTTGAATTCAATTCATATACATGAATTATGTATATAATAAATAATTGTTATTTTTACATATTTTTTCTCATCTTCCCACTTTTCTCTAGATTTTTGTGTAATTGCAAGCCTGGGTACCATGGAGCCTTCTGTGAATTGGGTGTGAGTGATTGTAAAACCTCGCCCTGTCTAGATGGAGAAACCTGTGTCCATAGGAACGATGGATATAACTGCCTCTGTGCCCCGGGTTACACAGGTAAACCTAAACCTACCTTGTATGAGACAACATATTGCGTCTGTGAATAAATGACAATCTCATATTTACATCCCAAATCTGAAATAGTCTTCCCAAAACAAACGTGGCAGTCATGTCAAGAGATACTCTGTTCTACTGAAGACTGAATTCGCGCGCTCCCCTGGTTGTGTGTTGGCAGAAAAGACGTAGCGCCCTCTACTGGCCATGCTGGCATCTCGCAGGCTTTTGGAATCTTTTGGCACCTCTGTGCCGTCGACCTTAAATCCTGGTGACCACTGTTGAAGCTCCACTCAAAAAAAAAAAAAAAAAAGGAACTCAATAAGAACTTAATTTATGTGTTTTTATCTGGAAATTGCCAAACACTAAGTTTATATTTTAAAGAGTTTTACATTTTTATTATTTTTAAAGTGAATTTATCTGAAGTATGTTCATATGGCCATATGGCAAAGTATTGCTACATGAATAAGGGAAATAACATTATTATCCCTGTTATACAAACATTTTTAAAAAATATACAGGTTAATTTTTTTAACACTTTTATTTTAGAAATTAATAAGAAAACATGATTTGGGGTTAGATTCGTAATATCAATTATTCTATAACCTCAATTCAATCTAAACATAAAGGCAAAATTTACCAAGAACCTCAGAGAAAGTAGAGGCATTTGTCTTCAATTAGGTGGGAAATTGCACTTACAAAATACAAAAAGCTTTATGGTTTTGGCATTCCAGTGTGATGTGGGTCTAACAGGAAAGATTTCTGCTAAGATCCCATTGAGCAGAACTGGCTCACCCGCCCATCTTCAGTTGCAGTGGATGTCACTTGTCCCCCTTCCCGTCCAGCAGGGAGGGCGGCGCTTTATGAGTTCGGCCTATGAAAGAAGAGAGCTATAGTAGTTTGAGAAGGAGGAGAATTAGGGCTATA
>CAUYQV010165888.1:0-32085 GCA_963574575.1 Galagoides demidoff | reverse complement strand
TTTTGTGCCTGGCCGGAGGGTGCAGTGGCACGCCAGCAGGGGTAGGAGGTCCAGTTTTTAGGGGGTTTCTCCCGTGAGATAGAGTGGGAGGAAGTTTGAACTCTGCTCGCTTGTTTGCATGGAGTAAACTGCAAGCCCTTGTTTGTGGGGGAGGGGACTCCCGTCCGCTTGGTGGTGGTTTCTGTACCTTTTGGTTGTCTTTTGGGGGTCGCAGCTCGCTTCAGGAAGGTTGAAGTGTGCTCCTCATTCTTCTCTCTTGGCTCTGCTCCAGACCATCAGCTAAGTAGCTAAACTTCTGTCCTTTCAGCCTCCTTCTGGACGGGAGCTTCTGTAAAAAGCTGCATCTCTGCCTTTTCTTATGTGGAACCTGGAACTTTGAGGTCCTCCCTTGTAAAAACAGGAGTCTCTGGAGGCTGTTGTAAAGATTCAAGGTTCCTGGCATGTGGTTACACAACATCAGGGTGGAGTGCTGGAGCATTAGGTGAGGAATTAAGATTTCATCACAGAAGGACAAAAGTCTATTATAATTTCTTGTCACCAGAGACCAAACTTTTCTACATTTTTTTTACACCCGGAAAATACATCCTAATCAAAACGTATTTTATATAATTCTCCCCAGTAAGCCTGCAAGTTGGATGTCATTGTTTTTAATTTAAAGAAGAGCAAACTATGGCGCAGAGGTTCAAGGTCACATAACAAGTCAATGGCAAAGGTGGAAACTTCAAACCCAAAGCACAAGGCTGCTTTGCTTTAAGAACTGCCTGTGTCTGCCCAGTGAAGACTCAATGCTGGGGCTCTGCTAAGGAAGGATGACACTGATAAGAGGTAGGGGCAGAGCAGGAGGTGATGCCAGTAGCTACAACTTGTTAGGCAGGGAGCACATACTAAACCCATCTGTGCATGTCCTCCTGGATCCTCCCAGCTGCCTCATTCAGCTGGGGGAGCTGAGACTCTTCCTGGGCTGGCTGTTCCCTCTCTGCTTTTCCATCTCAGGGGACCTGCCCACCTCATCATGTATCATTTTCCTGATAAATGGGACTAATCATTGTACCCACCTTCAAAGGCTAGGAAGAGCCAGGAGATGACTTGCTACAACTGTGGCCAACATGGGGTGAGTTCTCAACACCCTTAAGTGAATATTGTGTCCATTTCATAGATCATTTGCCCTAGGCCAGCGGGTGGTTATTTTCGTGAGCTAAATAACAAAGCTTACGGAGCCATGACCGGTCACATATTATATAGACCAGGTAGAGTAAAACGCAGGGGGATGAAATGCAAATGGGAACCCCTTCCAGGGGCATTCGCTTGTCCCCCACCTGCTATGGACTGAATTGTGTCTCTCTGAAATGCATGCCCTAACCCCTAAGGTGACTATAAGTTGGGACAGGATTTTTAGGAGGTAATTAAGGTTAAATGAGGTCCCAAGGATGGGGCCCTGATCTAATAGGACTGAGGGCCTTCTAAGAAGAGGAAGAGAAAGTGAGATCTTCCTCACCCTTTGGTGAGCACACACCAAGAGGAGGGCCTTCTCCAGAAACTGAACTTGCCTGTAACTTGATCTTGGACTTTCCAGCCTCCAGCGCTGTGAGAAAACACATTTCTGTGGTGTAAGCCATCCAGTCTATGGTACTTTGTTATGGCAGCCCAAGCTGACCGACAGCTCAACATAATTGGGTTCTGTCCCCAGAGCAGATATTAGATGGGTCGGAACAGCGTGTGCCACTTGAAACCAGGCAATACTCAGCGACAACCAAAAGACAAAGTACCATGTCTCCAATTGCTGGTGTAGAGATACACCCAAGACAAAATGTTGAATGAAAAGGCAAGCTGTGGAACAATTCATAAAGTATTATCCATGTATGAAAAAAATATATTAATACCGTGAGTACAGATACAAAATAATGCCAGGCACTTTTTATGGAATCCTATTTAAGTATGTAACATATAGAAAATGATCAATAAAACCAAACTCATCAATTTAATTGCTTTGATTACTTCCAAGGAAGAGAGTGGAATGGGGAAAGAGGGTCAAGAAGGACTTAAGCTTTATTTGATTTTTAACATTGAGAATATAGTCTTGTTTTTTTCTGAGGACTCTCCAAGCAATAAAATTTACAAAAAAAAAAAAAAATGAGAAGAAGAAGGAACGTCTGCTCTGAGGTGAGATTTGCCCCTATCACACACATCAAAGTGGATGGCATAATTTTCTAATGCCTCTTCACCCCACACCCCATTACATCTCTTAAATGAAAGACTTTTTGAAAACAGGAAGACGGCAGAGAGGATGAGAGGGAGGCAGGATCCATTAGATAGTCGGAGGAGAGGAGAGGAGGCCGCAGCAAATGAGAGTGAGAGATAAGGGAGAGAGGACGTTTGATCAAAGTCTCCAACTGTACGTAACAGGCATTGGTATTTGCCACACGTGTTCTCGTTGAATTTTTACTGCAGCCTTGCTGAGGGTTATACGGCTTTGCAGAAACCCAGTCCCTCTGGCCCCTGTGCCCTACCTCCTGCATGCCACTTCCCAGTAGCTCTTTCTCAAGAGCAGAGCTCAGTCCTCCCTCCAGGACCCAGCCTGGACCCCCTGCAGGTACCTGGAGATGCTCTTCTCAGAGGGCATGCCTCTGCAGGACCCTCTGATACCTGCTGCCTGGGGTTTGAGCCTTCAGGTGCCAACCTGAGTCCCCCGCCTGCTGCTTCAGGCCCTGGAGCCCTTTTTGTGTCCTCATGAAGTCAACTTGCCTAACTCTATTGGCCTAGTATCAAAAGAAGAAGTGACACCTTTGGACACGACCAGTGACACTCTCATTGACTGGAGTGTGTCCTCTCCCAAGGATACTGTTTGGTGAGGAGGAGCTTCTTTGGATATATGGGTCACAGTTCAAATATTGGGGCACCAAGAAGACCACTCTTGAAAGGGTGTTGAAGATCTAGAAGGAATTGGGAAAACCCAGACCACATCATTCACACTCTCTTTCTCATAAGAAATGACTGATAATTTAAATAATTATAAAAACAAGACAGGGGTGGTGAATCTGAGAGAGAGAAAAGAAATACCTTTTTTGAGGGGGGGACAGAGTCTCACTTTGTCGCCCTCAATAGAGTGCCATAGCATCACAGCTCACAGCAACCTCAAACTCTTGAGCTTAAGCAATTCTCTTGCCTCAGTCTTCCAAGTAGCTTGGACTACAGGCACCCGCCACAACACCCGGCTAGAAATATCTAATTGCTGTTTCAGTTTGTTGCACATTAGTTCTTTAATTGAAAATAATGGATGCATGTGCGAGAAGAGGCAGGCACGCAAAAGGATATTCACCAGTAAGAAGTCTCCTTTCCACTCCAGAAGTAAATACTAGGGCCAGTGTTTGTCTCCTTACTCACACACACATCTGCTTTTTCAGACATCTGGAAATAGACTGTACATACCAGTCAGCATTTTGTTTATTTTTCAATTGACAATATACAAAGAAAATATAGACGGAGAAGTTTCCCACCCCAAGTACTCTTCAGACCTAGCCAGACCCCTGTCTAGGAAGAATAATCTGATGTTTCTTGAAGTGCAATGTGAAGGGAACTTAAGAAGGGGCATGCACTGTCCACAGAGGCCCTCCAGGAGACGGGATAAGCATGGGGCGGGGGAACCTTGGTGTCCAGGTATAATCACAAGACCTGACTGACACAGGCACAAGCACAGTTACAAAGGAAGGTGTAATATCAATGGAGGAGGAAGGAACTGGTTCTGAATATAAGCATGGGAAAGTCTGGGCTGTTATGAGTCACTCAGACTGGGGACCCTGGTGGGAGGCTTGCCTGTGTTCATGTAGATACAGAAACATAATTTCACAACATGGCGGTGGGAGCTGGCATGGAAGGGAGTCTACAACGGCTCAGATTTTAGAATGACATCACATATAACTCTTCAGCACAATCTGGGGCAGCCTCTCCCAACCACACACATTAATATTTCTCCAGAAACTATTTTAATAATTTGTGGGTATCAAACCTCCTTGCATTTCAGAAATGAATAAACGAAATTGTGGACCTTAATAAAACACCTATTTCAAAAAGAAAAAAACTAAATCTGGCTCGGCGCCTGTGGCTCAAGTAGCTAAGGTGCCAGCCACGTACACCTGAGCTGGTAGGTTCGAATCCAGCCCGGGCCCACCAAACAACAATGATGGCTGCAACCAAAAAATAGCCAGGCATTGTGGCGGGTGCCTGTAGTCCCAGCTACTTGGGAGGCTGAGACAGGAGAATCCCTTGAGCCCCGGAGTTGGAGGTTGCTGTGAGCTGTGATTGCACAGTACTCTACCCAGGGTGATAGCTTGAGGCTCTGTTTCAAAAAAAAAAAAAAATTACTAAATCTAGCAAGAAACAGTGACATTCAAGAAGAAATAAAATGAGGAAATGTGCTGCTAAATCTAAATAAACACTGTTTGTGTTGAATTTAAAAATTCATGTTTTGGGGGAGTGTTAGATATAAGAAGGAAGTAAATTAAAATTCTGGACAAATATTAGATGAAAATTGGGAGGTAGAAGATCAGAGTTCAAACCTTCCAATATCATTGTGTTATGCTGAAAGTTGATGGAAATATTTTTAACTGCTAGGAAATATTTTAACTTCTAAGAAATATTTTTAAACTCTGAAGTTAAGCACTCAAGTTGAATAATGTAAGGTTGAACACTAAAATTAAAAAAGAATACGATATATAACTTCCAAACCATGAAAAGTGGGAAAGAAAGTGATCAAGATGTGATTTTATATTATAAAGCAAGAAAAGTGAGAAGCTGTGGAAAATCATAGTAAATGGAAAACCCAGAGACAGATGGCAGAAGTCAGCCCAAATATATGAAAAAATATAAAGGGATCAAATTTATCAGTTAAAAGATTGAGATTTGTTTAGATTCAATTTCTAAAAGTCTAATGACATGATGTCTAAGAGATATATTCCAACTATGATGCCACAGAAATATAGAAAGTACATATAGAGAAAGATACACAAGGCAAATAGATACTAACCCAAAGAGATCTAGGGTCACGATATTACAGTCAGATAAAGTAAGCCTGAAGGTGTTATTTAACTGTGTCTCAGTAAATACAAAGGCCCAATCAACAGTATGAAAAAAATCTAAACTTATAAAATAGACAAACACTAATATATTAGTCCCAGACGTCACATTATAAGGGAAATTGTCCGTTAATGTATCTGTACTGGCCACTAGATTCTAAACTCCTGGGAGGAAGCAAGCTGTGTCTTATTAGTAGTCACTTGGCCAGGTCTAACTTAGATGGCTCTTAATAAATGTTTAGTGAATAAACCAAAAGTTCTCGAGCTTGACTACACATCAGAATCTTCTGGGAGTTTTTAAAAACTCCCACCCCAGACCAATTAAAAGATAATCTCTGGGGGTGGACCCCAGCATACTATATTTTTTAAAAGTTCCCCAGGTGAGGCTATTGTTTGGCCAGGGCTGAGAGCCACTGGAATAAATAAATGACTGAATGACCAAAGGAATGAGTGTCTCTTTGATTTACAAAAGAAATCATTGTGGGATTCCTTTTAAAAGTACATTCCCATGGTGCATTTTCCATGTAATTTGATTTTTCAAAATTTGATTTACACCCAATATTACCAGAGCAATCTATTTTGTGTAGCAAGGAACATCTGTATTATCTATCCCCCCTTTTTTTTATGGATGGGAATATTCTGTTTCTCCATTAGAACTGAGCTGGAGACTTGAGCAAAGATTGGATCATTTCCTGTTCTCTGAAAAATGCTTTCTCACACTCTGGCATTTAGAGACCGTTTCCCAAAAATATTAAACATGTGATTACTTAATGAGACACTTAAAGCAGTTTTGAGAAATATAAAAACATCGTTGTCTGGGCTTCCTACTCCTGACGTTCCGTAAGTGACGTGAGGAATTCAACTCAGCCCAGCCCCTGCGTATTAGCCCCCAACCGCCCCATGAGCCTAGTGGTGTGTTAAGTACTAGGAGCAGAGGGGGAGGCAAAGTCCACTCAGGCAGGCAGCAGTAGGAGGGCAGAAATGGGACAGATGGACAGTCAGGTGTAAGGTGGAGCCACAGAGATGTATTTTCCCAAAGTAGCATCAACCCAGCACCAGGAAAGGAAAAGACAGACAGATAGGTTATGATTAAGTCTCAGGCCAGTGGGAGAAATACCCCATGAGAAAAGAGCCTGGGAGCTCTGCCTTAGAGGATGCGGAGGGTTTCCCCCGAGGAGCAGTTGGGAGAAGCTCACTGCAGCAGAGGGAACAGCTTGGGGACTTTGGGGAACTGCAGCAGAGGAAGGCTGCTGGTGGTGGAATATTTGTGGGAGCTTTTCATCCAAGGCTCAAGACTCCCTGCGGCTCCCTTACTCCCAGGGCCTGGGCTAGCCACACTGATTATTCCTTTTCTCCAACCCCTGCTTTCATAATTGTTTTATTGGTTACCAAAGGATATGGCAACAAAGTAACACAAACCGGGTGGCTTAAAATAACAGGAATTTATCCTCTCACAGTTCTGGAGATTGGAAGTCCCAATTCAAAGGTGTTGCCAGGGCCAATCTCTCGCTGAGATTTTATAGGGGAATTTTTCCTTGCCTCTTCCCCATTTCTGGTATTACCAGAGATCTTTGTCACTCCTGGCTTGCAGACACCCTATTCTGAACTTCCATTTTCCCGCAGCTGTCTTGTCCCTGTGTGTCATCACATCTATTTCCCTTTGTGTGTGTCTGTGTCCAAACTCCCCCCTTTTAATAAGGACACCAGTCCTATTGGATTAGGGCCCATCCACCCTAATGACCTCATTTTCATTTGATTTCCTATCTCCAAATAAAGTCACCTTCTGAGATGAGATGCTGAGGGCTAGGACTTCAGCAGACCTTTTTAAGGTGCACAAGTCAACCCCTAAAGATTGAAAGAGGGCCTAGTTTTATTTTCTTTACTTTCCTTTGCCCTAATTTTTTTTCTTATGCCCTCAACAATTAGGATTTCTCCTTCTCTTCCTCCCCAATTCTGAGTCTTCTGCATCATCCTCCCTTCCCTCCACCCACCCTCACCACTCAGTTCATCCCCCTCCGCCGCCTGGGATATTTGGCCAATTCAGTGCCTGCTGCAGCCTGGGTCCCACCTGTCTTGCCCTGGCTCTCACAGCTTAGTAGCCACAGCACACATCTTCCCTCCGGCTGGGACTGGCAGCAGCTCTTCCCACAGTCCTCAGAGCCCTCTCTCACTCACAGAAGCTCCCAGCCGTCTGCTGCAGGTGTGCACAGTCCTCTGGTGCTGCGCTTTTTGCTCTCACCTCTGGGACAATTCCATCGGGCCTCCAAATCCTCCATTTCCCCCTCCGTCAATAGCAGCATCTTAGCAGTAACCCCGGAGCCTCTCCTCAACCTCTCATCCTTTTCTTTCCACTCCAAGGTAATCCCAGAAAAGTCCAGTCTTAACTTGTGGGACTCTGTCTTTCACCAGGACCTCGGCTTCCCCTTCATCTGTCTCCTGGTACATTCTTGAGTGTCTGCAGCCAAAACTATATTTCTTCTCTGCTCTCCGTCTCCTTCCCCACTTTACCGTGGCTTGCTCCCGGCCCTCTCCCTTTGTTCTTCAGTCTGTTATTTATATAAAGGCCCTTTTCATGTTCTTCATCTGTGCAGACTTGCTGTTGAAGCTCAGAGGGCGAATGCTCCTTCCTGAACGTGGCTTGTGCTGCTCAACCTTTGTTCAGTCACTTCCCGCCATCTCCTGAGTAGTGTCTCCCTGCCATGGAAAGTGCCACAAAGGCCTGGGTAGGAATTCCATTCAGCTAGCACGGCAGGGCTCCTCTTTAGTGATGAAGAACTTGGCTTTGGCCTCAGACAGACCAGGGTTTGGGTTCTCACCATCATATGTGTTGTGTGATGTGGGCAAATCTCCTAACTCTGTAGGAGTTGACTTCCTAATCTGTGCAAAGGGGGTAGAGTAGCCTCTGTCTCATGGGGCTGAGCAATCAGTCAGGCCCCAGCAGGAAGCAGGTGGCAATTTCGAAAGAGGATAATTCTAGGATTATTCAAGAAAAGTTTATATACAAAGGATCTATTTACAAAGTGGCAGGTTGCAGCCAGCTGTAACTACTCCAGGCCCTAAGAAACAGGGTGATGGGGGAAGGCAGGAGGGAAGGTTCTAGGACCCCAGAGAAGAAAGTCCTATGGAGTCAGCCACCTTGAGAGATGGGTAACCTGGTCTAGGGACCAGCCAGTTCTTCAGTGACAGCTCTGGTGGCTTCTTCTTCCCACCTTGGCCTCCCACAGATTCTTTCCCCTGGCTGAACTCCACAGAAGGCCAGAGGCAGGGGAGCCCTGGCCATGTAGTCCAGCAGGATCAGCCAATCAGGAGGGAGCTGGGGTGAGGGGAGGGTTAAGAGAGGATTTGGAGGGGCAAATGTTTGAATCAGAGTTTTGTAAATCAAGTAAGATGATGCATGTGAAACCCAGCTCCTACCTAGTAGGAGTTCAGTAAATTGTTGGTGTATTTTCCTCTTTTTCTCTTCCACATTGTTATTATTTTTTTCAGTCTTTTTCTCTCTTTCCCTCCACATAAGGCTTTATTGTATTTTTTTAATTAAATCATAGCTGTGTACATTAATACAGTCATGGGATACAGTGTGCTGCTTTTATATACAATTTGAAGTATTTTCATCAAACTGGTTAACATAACCTTCATGTCCTTTTCTTACTTATTGTGTTATTGATGGGTGGGATCACGCCTATGGTTCATCTTATAAGGGTACAGGTGAATCTTTCTAAATGTTATTATTTAAAGCCAAGGACAGGTTTTCTGACTTTTCCATCATCAATTCTAGTTCTCCAGGCAAAGAAACTATCCAAAGCAACTCCCTCCTGAATAGTTGAGCCAGGGCCCGCAATTCCCAGTCCTCTTCAGAGAACCACCTACTGTTTCCACCTCGGCCTTATCTGATTGGACGAGGAGCAGAAAACTCCTCGTAGGCAGAAAACTCACCTCATAGGCAGAAAACTACCCAATGTTTTCATCTTGGCCTTACCTGATTGGACCAAGAACAGATGTCTGTGAGTCGATGGTTGGCTGACTTTAAAAGCTCCCTCTCGGCGGGGCTGCAGGTGAGCTGATAAGAGATGCAGCACAGTGATGGTGTCCGGCTAGCCACGCAGAGCAGACACTCATTTCTGGGAAGTTCCCCAGATCCAGAGATACCACTTCCTCCCAGTTCTCCCTGAGGCATGATGGGGTGTCTGAACTCCTCATCGTCCTATAACAACCCAGCTCTTCAGGGAGCTTGTCTGGGTCTACAATGATGTCAAAACAGGGAAGAAGCTTCTTCTCAAACACGTGTCCAAGTCGGCCCCATGGCAGGTATCAGGAGGCCTGGCCACAGTCCCGGTGCGCCTCTGAGAAGAGGGCTGGCCGTTCCCAATGAAGAACACATCTTCTCTCTGGCTTGCCAGAGCGCAAGGGGACAAAGGAGGCCCTTTCAGTGTTTAAGGGCCTCTCTTGATGATGCAGTTACTTAGTTTGTTATTTTTATAATCAAGGGCACCCACTAATATGTTAAAGGAATTTATTCAAAATAAATATTGAACAAATATTTAAGCTACGCTGAACCGTGGGGGAGGAACTGAGCATAGTAACCAGCCCAGAAGGATTCATTCACCCTCACCAGGCAATTTCCCAGACTTTTTTATAATTAGTTGCTATTGTTTTCATCGTCAGATTCCAAATATTTTACTCTCCGACACATCTGTTGGACATTTGATGTATGTTTTCTCCTTTCTCTTTCTGAAGGGAAAGCTGGTCACATGGAGTCCAGCCTGCTCTTTGTTTCCAGAGAGAACGGCTGAGTCTCCACAGGCCTGGTAGGTACATTGCCCAAGATCTCAGAGTTAGAGGCTGGGGCAGAGTTAGTGGGGAGACCAGAGCCCATGGCCCAGTACTCCTGATCCAGTGCTCCAGCCAAATTCCACAAGATCCTCATTATCTGTAGGCAAAATCTTCTCAGCTATGTGCACCTATAGGATCTTAGGTACCCTTAGCCTCCTCAGGCCCCCAGAATGGGTGGCCAGGCCTCCACCTCCTGGAAGCGTCTCCAGATTTGAGGCTACACAGTGTTTTGTCTTTCACATTTCTTCCTTTTAAAACAGCCATATGTCTTCACATCCCTTCCCTGCTACTGGACTTCAAACCCTGGGGTCAGAGTGCTCAGCTCAGAGCCAATATGTATTTATTGGATGCATGAATAAAAAAATGATTGAAAGAATGAGGCTCGGCCCCTATGGCTCAAGTGGCTAAGGCGCCAGCCATATATACCTAAGGTGGCAGGTTCGAATCCAGCCTGGGCCCGCCAAACAACAATGATGGCTCTACCCAGGGGGACAGTTTGAGGCTCTGCCTCAAAAAAAAAGAAAGAATGAAAAAGAGCCACAATTGTTTTGGTGAGCATCTGCAGTCTCAACTACTTGGGAGGCTAAGGCAAGAGAATTGCTTAAGCTCGTGAGTTTGAGGTTGCTGTGAGCTGTGACGCCACTGTACTCTACAGAGGACAACATAGTGTGACTCTGTCTCAAAAAGAAAAGAGCCAGGATTCTGTTGGAAAGTGGGTAGCCACTTTACAATTGGTAGCCAGCACTGGCATGAGAGATGATACAGGGCAGAAGTTAAGAGTGTACATTCTTCAGTCACAAGGGCCTGGCTTTGACTTCTCCCCTACCACTCACTAGTGGTGTGATCTTAGGCTGTTTTCCTAATCCCCTGTGCCTGTTTACATGTGTACAAACAAGGATTATGTGAGTCTCTCACTCCACTCAGAGAGTGTAGCACATTTTTCTGGCACATAGTAAGTGCTCAATAAATACTTCATTGTTAACAGGTTACTATTGTTGGAAGTTGGACATCATCCCCACTTCTCTGGCAAAAAAAAGACCCACCTTCTAACATGTTTTCCTATTTTTTATTTGAAGCTTGGGCACTGGCCACTCTCTTCTTGTTAAAATGTTACTCATCTTTCAGCTCCAATGTAGAATGTTTTTCCTTGTTTCTTTGTTTAATCTCCAGTCGCGTTAGTGGTACATGCTTACTGAATGTTGTTAGTTTTGCACCTAGGACCTCAGCATCCCAGTCAGGGATGAGGATGGGGTGAGAAAAGTGAGGCACTTGCCTTAGGCTCCAAAGTTAAGAGGGTACAAAAAAACTCAGGAATCAAGAGAAATTATACATATAGTGGTAAAATATGCACAATACAATTTTTTCCATTTTAACCATTTTTAAGCGTACAATTCAGTGGTTTTAAGAACATTTGCAATGTTGTGCAACCACCACTATCCATTTCCAGAAAATCCGCATCTTCCTCAAAATAAATTCTATGCCTATTAAAAAATAATTCCTAGGGCTTAATGCCCATAGCTCAGTGGTTAGGGTGCCAGCCACATACACCAGGGCTGGTGGGTTCAAACCTGGCCCGGGCCTGCTAAACAACAATGACAACTACAACAGAAAAATAGCCGGGTGTTGTGGCAGGTACCTGCAATCCCAACTACTCGGGAGGCTGAGGCAAGAGAATCACTTAAGCCCAAGAGTTTGAGGTTGCTGTGAGTTGTGATGCCACAGCACTCTAGCACTTTACCAAGGGCAACATAATAAGACCCTATCTTCAAAAAAAAAAAACTTCTCAGAAATAAATATTTTAATGCATTATTACTATTTTTTAAAACTCAAAATGGATAACAAAAAATGTGATGATAGGGCAGCACCTATGGCTCAAAAGGGTAGGGCACCAGTCCCATATGCCGGAGATGGCAGGTTCAAACCCAGCCTCAGCCAAAAACTGCAAAAAAAAAAAAAAAAAGAAAGAAAGAAAGAAAGAAAAGTAATGACTAAAGTATTAAGATTTTAAAGAAAGATTGGATCAATAGGCTGAAGTTGATTAAAAATCCAAGATTGTTCCTTGGCCAAGAAAAATTGCCAAACATTTCAAACTCAATTGAAATTAAAAATGAGATTAGCAAAGAAATAGATTTTTTGGAAATATTGATGCATTTGCTTCCATTAAAGTCAGAAAAGTAAAATTATATTAAGTTCTGTTTTGAACCATAATAAAATAAAACTTAATGTGAGTTTTAATACACTTAATTTTCAACCATTCAATTTTTTTTTTTTTGCGATTATAATTAATGCTCTAAGAGAAAAAAACAATTAGAAACTACATAAAAATAAGTATAGAGAGACACACATTTCTTCTTCTGCCTTGGGCTTCATAAGTCTCAGCATAGCTATGTTACTGATCCGGTAAACATAAAGCTTTTATATTTTGCTCATTGTGGAGTTTTGACATAAATTTGTATTTTTAAGTAACACATTAAAATATTATTTATATTGATTATTGAATTTGTTGACGCTTTTTAATATTTATACCTGAGGACAGGGTCTCAGTCACCTGGCCCTTCCCTGGGGGCTTCCAAGAAACTTGGACATGACCCTAGCTCTTAAGGGGAGTGAAAGGCTTTGTACATGTGTACTTCTCCTGGAGTACTGAAAGGAAAGACAGAAGGTCCCAACACCACGTTTCATTTCTCTTTCAAGGACAGCTCCATGCTTTGTAGGACCTGGTGCAAAATGAAAATGCTGGACCCTTGTTCAAAAGTTATTAAGAACTTCAAGATGGCAGCTACAAAACATGAGAGCGGGCCCTGGGCCCTTTGGAATGTGGGGGGTTCTATAGAACTGCCCGAGTCATCGCCTAGGAAGTGGGCTCTACTCAGAGCCCCACCGTCTCTACAGCTCAATATTGCCGGTATGACCTGTGCCTAATCAGACCTTCCCCCCACCAAATATCCAGCCCGCACTCCTCCATGAGAAGCTAGTCCTGACCCTGTAGCTGTTTGCTGTTTTCCTGAGTGTGGAGTACATGTGTGCTTCCCTTTCCAGATAAAAACATCTCAATGATGAGACTATTTGCTCATATGGTCATTTGCTCATTCATTCATTCATTCCTTTGTTCATTCATTCATTCATTCAGTGTGTGTGAAATATCTCTCACGCCAGGCACTGGCCAAGGCATTTAGGATCCAGAAAAGAACAGTACCGAGTCCCTCACAGGGACCTACGAAAGTAAAGAGATGATTACAGTGCAGGTGCCTAACAGGGCTGGTGGCACGGCTCAGGGGACAAACATGTCTGTTTAAGTGACATGTCTGTTTAGTCTATTGACCCACTCCCCTCTTTATTCAGGCTGTGTGATCTTTCTGGCCTATGACCTTGCAGGGGTGGGGGCAGTGGCCTCAGGCTCTCTTCTTTCTAACCAAAAGGAGGTACAAAGAGGCCTGTCTCAGAGCCAGTTTTGTGCCCCCTTCACTTGCCAGCCTTTAGACCTTGCACAAGTTGGTCACCTTTCAGGGCCTCAGTTTCATCCCTTGCAAAGGGAAAAGCCATCTTCCCTCACAGCTCCCAGACAACTATAAAGAAAACGAGCTAGGTGCTTATAAAGTCCATGTGAGCAGGTGGTCTTGTGAAGGGATAGATCCAGCACTAGGAGCCACTGTTAAACATCTAACTGGCTGTTTAACAGTCATTCAGCAAACATTTGCCAACTGTCTGCCTCTTGTATCTGTGGCATCTTAAGGTTCATCAAGCAATTACATACATCCTATTTTGTATTCTTCCATAGTTACTATGAAGCCCATGTTTAAAAATGAGGAAGCTGAGCCTCAGTTACATTGAACCCAAAGTCACTCGACTATTCCTATTCAAGGTACTCAGATATATACAGATCTCTGACTCTATGACTGGTTCTCTTTTGTTTGTGTATCAAGGCTCCTGGAGGGCCTGCTGGCCAGCCCCAGCCCCAAACTGGCCCTGGGAAGGGATTCCAAGCAGGAAGGAGTTTCCGTGGGCTTCTTTCTGCCTGCTTCTGTGTTCCCAAGACTTTGCAGTCCCCTCACTTTGGCAGCACAGCAGTGGCATCTGGCAGCAAGTGCTTTAAGCAGGTGGCTGATCCTTTAGCTTCTTCGCCTGCACTTGGCTGGCCTTGATCATGGCTTTCTGCTCCTCTGAACAGTGGGAAATAGTCCAATGACTCAGGGATGCAGTGAGGACGACACCAGGGTATAGGAAGACAAAGGGTGCCTTATCTTTATCCTGAGCTCATTCACCATAGGGTGGTGGCTACAATGCTACTTAGCAGAGTGAGTCCCTCTGAGCAGGTCCCAGATTCCGCCTTCAAGCTTGTTTAGAGGAATCATCGCTGTTATCTGTTCCAGAGTCATCCTAGCAGTTTGTCATTGGTACCTATGAGTTGTGGCTATGCCCCCAGGGCTGTGCTAGGCACAGCAGACCATAGGAGGGAAGGCCTGGTCCCTGCCCTTGGGAACATGCAGCCTGCCAGGGGAGGCAGTATCACGCAGATGCTCTTGGGAAATAATCTCTAGCTTCCCACCCCCCTGTTGGCCACTGAAGCCCCATAACTTCACCTCACTCTTATGATGTATTCATGCCCTTTGGGCGGTGTAAACTTCTAGAAGTCTTCCTGGAGGAGGAAGAGGTTGAGAGGAGATCGAGGTTCAGTGACTCACTCCATCCTGATTCTTGGGATAAAAGTCCACTTCTGAGACTGAAAGTCCACTTCTTTCATCTTTTCACCAAACTAATGTTTCTCTTCCAAGGTTCAGCCCAGAGTCACCTCCTCCAGGAAGCCTTCCTGGATGTTCACAGGATAAGTTTGAGACTATAACATCCTCTGCTATTTTTATAATCACATTTTTTAAAGTAACCATAGTTATCAATTATTTAGTGCTTATTTTGTGCTAAGAACTCTGTGTCCATCACCTCTTCACCCTTCTAACTCCCAAAGTGATGGACGGAGGAACTTTTACTAGTAACCCTATTTTATAGCTGAAGAAGCTGAGAGGGCAAGTCCATGAGAGGTCTGAGGTTTAAACTGATTGGTCTGATTCCCAAGGCCTCTCTTCTGACCAGCATGTGTGGGCTGTGAAGCTGTGCACCTGGCCTTCATCCCTAGACTCCAGTCCTCAGCACAGGGCCTGATGTGTAGTGCACACTCAGAAAATATCAGTGGATTAAGCTTCTCTCTAGTACCTTGCTCATCATATACTAAGCTCAGGCTGGGAGCTAGGAATCAGCCAATGCTCTATTTCCCAGAGGCATTAGTGGAGTCAGAGAGGCCAACGCGCAGCTGGCAGGTTCTCCACATTCCCCCAGACAGTTTTTCCTGCTGACAGACTTCATCACCAGCCTCCCTAGCAGTGCACACTCTGTGGGCAGTGTACCTTCCAGGAAGGCTTCCTGGAAGAGGAGGAGGTTGAGAAGTCTGGGCAGTCTTCATTTCTCCTTCTAGAGATTCTGTGGCAATAGAGAAGGACATCTCCTTGCACCATTCCTTTCTAAACCTCTCTGGGGTTTAGTCCTTGCTCTCAAGCCCTCATTGGCTCTTCACCTGCCAAATGGGTAGCAATCATGTCATTAACCTCAGAGGATTGTGCTAAGGAAATAATGAAAGGATAGAAATGAAACTGCTTTGTTAACTGTCAACTGCCATACGAATGCCAATTGTTGTGTCCACCCCACTGACTGCTTCGCTTCCAGAAGCAGTGCTCCTCCTGGGCACCCCTCGTGGCTTGCTCCACAGGGTCCACCTTGGAGGGGAGGTTGCTGGTCTCCCCGCTGCTGTCTGCTACTCACGCAGCCTTGAGTTCCGAGATGTGCTCTCTCTCTTGGCCCTTCCAAGAGACTTCCCTGAAGACCACTGAGGAGTGGTTGATTCTCAGGGTTGCTTTCTTGGGTGAGATAAAACATATATAACATACAATTTACCATCTTGGAAAAAGGCGAAAGATTAATGCAATCTGATTTTTATGTGGATGGAGTTGGGACATATTCTTCTTAGTGAAGTATCTCAAGAATGGGAAAAAAAGTATCCAGTGTCATCAATACTATTATGAAACCAATATATAAACGCAGCCTCATAAGAATGATGAAACACAAACACAGTCTAACAAGGGGGAGGGGCAGGGAGGGGGAGGGGGTTTGGTGGGAGGGAGAGCATTTGGTCAGATCTCACCTAATACGCAGAATACAAGGATATATTTCAACATAATTAAGGACATTATAAATGTCTTACCACAAAAAATAAGTGAGGTGATGGCTAAGCTAATCAGTTTAATTTAAGCATTCCACATTGTATGTCAAATCATCATGTTGTACCCCATAAATGTATATAGTTATGATTTAATTGAAAATCACAGAAAAATAAGGGAAAAAATTTACCATTTTAAACATTTGGGATCACACAGTTAGGTAGCGTTATGTGTCTTCACATTATTGTGTAACCCTCACCATCAGAACTTTTCTTCTGAACTTTTTCATGTTCCCTAACTGAAACTCTGTCCCCATTCAGCACTAAGTCCTGTGTTCCCTTATCCTCAGACCTGGCGGTCACCATCGTCCTTTTTGTCTCTGGGATTTGGACTACTCCGGCTACTTCGTATGAGTGGAATTGTGCGGAATTTGTCCTTCTGGGCCTGGCTTATTTCACGTAGCCTGGTGTCTTCAAGTTTCGCTCACGTTGTATCATGTGTCAAAATGTCCTTCCTTTTAAAGGCTGAATAACATTCCACTGTGTGGTCCTACCACGTTTTATTTATCCGTTCGTCCATCAATGGACATGTGGATTGTTTCCACCTTTTAGTTATTCTGAAAAATGCTTCTTGGTGCACAAATATCAGCTTGAGTCCCTGCTTTGGCTGCTTGGAGGCTTAGACCCAGAAGTGGAATTGCTAGATCAAATTCTGTTTAATTTTTCGAGAAACCGCCCTCCTGGTTTCCACACCAGCTGCA
This sequence comes from Galagoides demidoff, assembly GCA_963574575.1. Classification (NCBI taxonomy): domain Eukaryota; kingdom Metazoa; phylum Chordata; class Mammalia; order Primates; family Galagidae; genus Galagoides; species Galagoides demidoff. The sequence continues at coordinate 15,223 of CAUYQV010165888.1, read as the reverse complement.
GCATTTACATTCCTCAGGGTTGTGTTTTACCAACTCCTCGGCCCCTGTGTACTAAGCATCTATTCTGTGACAGGCACAACCTCTCTTAAAAGCCTAGATAAAAAGTAACATTTATAAATAGGAAAGACTAAAGACTTGGTGGCTTGCAGAAAACACAGGGGAAAACAATCAGGCGACGTTCAAGGAGGTGACACTGAGCATACAACAGCGCCAACGTGCAGAACGTTTTGCATTACAGAGCGTTTGAGTGTACTCGTAATCATGGATAATTTTATTGCTTTTTACCAGATGCCTGTTAAAGCCCGTCATATAAAAAGCAATGATTTTTCTTTTGCCAAAGGACTTGGGAAATGCCTATTCTAAAGCTATGAATACCAGGGATACCAGGCAGAGAGCAAAAACCCCAATGCAAACGTGTCTAGTTTTCCCAATAAAGAACATTATGGGAACAGAGGATTTTTTACATGCTCGTAAAATGATTATACTTGTTCTGAGAATTTCCTGGTTTGAGTATGACTGTTACAGACTTATTTCATAAGTCGATTTATTTTTTTAACAGTATCTGCAGGGACCTGTGTTTTAATTCCAGTTGGCTTTTTGTTTTCCTATTCCTGTATCACATCTGAAACGTCTCTTTCCGGCACATTGCATTTGGAAGTGGCGAGAATTGCAAGAGATCCTGGGCGCTTCAAAATCCTGCTCATGTTCTCAGCTGCTAACGTTCTGGTTTCGGATTTTTCCTTGCCTTGAATATTCATTGGCCATTTCTGTTGTTGCATTTACCAAAATAAAATCCGCTTCAGCTTGTTCCTCTCCGGGAAAGGGCTGGTGAGCAGCCTTCTGACAGTTGTATATTAAATGCAGGTGGCTTCATGAATGCACTTTCTGTCTGGCTCAGAACATTAACCATAACCCACAGTTTCTTCCAAAGGAACTGGAATGAATTAAATTGTTTAATAAAACCTTACTTACCTGGATAAACTCATTTCTATTTTGCATTTAGATTCCCTAGTGCATCTTTCCAGATTGTTATTTGTAAAATAAAAAGCTAGACGTGTTTACTTAGAAAGCCAAACATCGGACCCTAATCCTGGTTCCTATCCAAGTTCTTTGCAACATCTTTTTTTCACATTTCCTACCATGTTATGAATGGTCGCGTATTTCATTTAGCATGAATTGATAACTCCCACCCCAGATCCAAATCAAGACCTACTGAGGCACGGCCTCTGTTTCTCTGCGTGTGTTTCTCTCCGTCATGCCCTTGAAACCTATGCCATCGTAGACAGAAAGGTGCTGGAGTTCCCTATTTGCAAATTGATTCTAAAGAAGGCCTTGCCTAACTTCTAGGTGAAGCACTTCAGGATTATCAAGGATCGATTTAAGGAGCTGCTTATGGGAATGTTGCTATACCCGCTATAAAATTATTCTCGACTGAGCTTAGAGTTTGGTTCAAGCAGAGGCTGAACTTGAAGAATCAATAATCTTTCCTCTCATCCTTGCCAAAAGCAGTTTCTTGCACATAGCATACCCTAAGCGAGTGCTGGCTGAATCGATTACTGAGTATATGAATAATGAGGATGACTGACTTCATCCTATTTCTCCTTTTACCCTTTCCTGGAAACCCGGCACCAAATTTCATGCTCAAATACAATTAACTTTACTAGCATGGATATTTGATCTAATTGCTTCCTCTCTTTTCAAACATTCAACATTTCTACTTAAGCGTTTTTATTAGAAACCTGTCTTTATAGAAAGTCCTAGAGATGATGTCCTTCTAATTGAGCCAATAGTCCCTGAGCATGTGCTTTTCCTGATGTCACCTTGCTTAATCTGCTCACCAGCCCTATGTGCCGAGAATCGGCTCTGTATTTAATAGATGAGAAAACCTAAATGTTTTTGTCCTTGATTTTTTTTTTTTTTTGAGAGGTTTGGGGAAGCTAGTAGCCAACATTTTTATGAAGCTTACTAGGTATAAGGCACAATGTTAATTATTTGACTTAATCCTTTTTCTGTCACGCATACACACACACACTTTGTCAGGTAGGTACTACTCATTTTGTGCTTAAAGAAACTGAGACTCAGGAGGCTAAGTGATTAGCTGAAGGGCACGCAGCTGAGAAGTGGCAGGGACGGGCCATGAACAGCAGGACTCATGTCCCAGGCCAGTGCACCCAACATGATCCATAGGTGCGGAGCAAGACTTCTGAGGCAGTGCTGTGTTCATTCAGGTGCAAATATTTCTTGTAGCTGCAGCTCCAGCTGCTTCCGTACCACTAACTGGGCTTAAGATAAAAACAAAGTACCTATCATTGCAGAACAAAGTGGCTGCTAGACTAGGCACTGCTGGAATAAGAAATAGGCTTGCAGGCTGCAGGAGCTCAGCTTCGCAGTGGAGTTCAGTGGCGGCTTGGTAAGGGACACATTGTACTGGCCCTGGCACTGTCTTTGCCTTGCAGCTCTGACTTCAGCAAGCACCTTTCCTGCTTTTAGAACTAGCTCCTGATGATAGGCATTGGGCTGGATGTCACTGGCTCATGGTAGCCCAGAGAACTTTCTCTTTGCTTCTCTTGGCCTGGCCATTTGCAGGAAAGAATCTCCAAATTCTGCACCCCCACCCCCACCCACCCATCTGCAGGTCTGCTGCAGACCAGTCCTTCACGTCAAACTGCTTGAGAAACTAGACAGGAACATCGGAGATGAGGTGCCTGAGGTTTATCAAGTTTTCGAGATTACACCTCCATAAACCCCTTTACAAGGCCGCTCCGCACAGGCCCTGGGAGCCGCGTGCATCACTGCCACCTATCTGGGAGGTGCCACCAGAGGCTTGGAAAGCCAGACAGCTGCCCCCACCCACCCACCCACCCAACGATCAGATCCACAATGGCATTGTTAGGAGGAGGCGGAGAGAGCACAGCACTGGTTACCTTATAATCAAATTTTCACTGCGCTCTCTGACAGGTTTTTAAGTCACTTAAGGGATCTATTTATATGTGAAAGCATCAGCATCGTGCAGTAAATCCAACCACAAGCCAGTCCCATATTTTATTAAGTTTAAGTTCAGTGAAAGTGCAGAGCAAACGAGGGCCCTGTGTCTCTCCGTTACATCTGATTTGCGGTTCCCATAAAAAGGCCCACATGCCGCTGTTTCAGATGTGTTTTGGATTGAAAATAGGATTAATGTGCTAAAGTGTGATTAGAATGGTTAAACACGATTAATTGGAACAGACTTCTGCTGCCAAGGGAGCTCCTCCGAGGCTGGCCCCGCTCCAGGTTACCAAGTGAACAAAGCCGACCAACTGTCCAACTTTTTCCATGTCTCGCCTCACGTGCCTTGCCCCTTGCATTTTCTCATCGCCAGCCTGTCTCAGGGCAGATTAAATGCAGCTGAGAATGTTGGGCTCGCTCGGCAGCGGGCGTCCTCCGGGAATAGGCAGGAACCTCGGGCCCGGCCTGGCCTTGGCGGTGCAGGCCGAGGGCTGCTGTGCACTGGGGGCAGCGGGCCAGGTGGCTGGGCTGGGGTGGGAGTAATTTGGGGTTTTTTAAATGATCTATTAAACCCCTGAACTTTAATCAAGCTGCTACCATACTGACGGCTCTGATTTACTCAAGGAGCCAAGGAGTGGGCAGGAGGGGCCAGGCCAGGTCCAGGCCTGGACGCTGGAGGCTGACTGCCTCCTGCAAGCCACTGGGGTGGGCAGGAGGGCCAGGCCCAGACAGGCCCTCTCAGGTCACCCAAGGGCCCCAGGGCCTTTGTCTTCCACCACAGGGCTGGACAGGGGTTAAACCTTCCTCCCGCCCCTTCCTCAAACCCAGACTGAGCCCAGCTCAGCTTCCCCAGGGCTACTTGTCCCGGGCTTTCCTCTGGGACATGCTCTCTTGCACTGTGGCCTGTTTCTCCACAGCAAAGTCAACAGGGAAAACCAGAGACTCCCAGGCTGCGCCTGCTCCCAGGGTGACCATCCTTCTGGGGCATAACAGCCCCAGGAGACTTTTCTACAAACTCCGCTCAGGGAACAAATGTTCAAAAAGTGGTACTCCTCAGATTAGGTGGCTTGAAGGTGATTCTTTTGGAACAGTGAAGAAGGAAACTTATTATAGGCCTTAAAATTTAAAAGCATACTGCCCAGGGTTACCTGGATATTAAAGGAAAAAATGTTCTAGAAGGGACCAATTTCCCCCAGGTCCTGGGGCACAGAAATAATGTCCCTGGCAATTGCTGAGTATGTAAGGGAATTTTACTGTGGTAAATTATATTTTTATTTGTCTCTTGGGTCAGCTAAGTAAGGGAATGTATGTGGGTGAGAGAGAGAATGTGTCTAGGTAGTGTGTGTGTGTCCGTATGTGAGTTTGTATAGCGTATATGGTGTCTGTGTGGTATGTGAGACTCCACGCCCATCTGTGAATGTGTATAGTGTTTGTAGGTGTTGATGTGTTTGTATATGTGGTACACATGTCCATTGATGTGTATAGTATGTATGTGCATGTCCATGTATAAGTACGTGTCTTTGTGCATGTGTCTGTGTGTATGGTATGTGCATTCCCTTGGTACATATGTGTATGTATCTGTGTGTGCTATGTATGTATGTGTCTGTGTGGTCTGTATGGTGTATGAGTCTGTGTGTCCACATGTTTCTGTGGTGTATGTGCATGTCTGTGTCTGGTGTATATGGTATATGCGGGTGTCGACGTGAATCTTTGGGGGCAAGGGGGTGTGTGTGAGAGCAGGAGTCAGGTTTTCTGGAAAGGCCAGCACTTCCAGTCCTCAGCCTCAGGTAGGCTGAACACCTTGTGAGGCAGGAGTCAGCTGCCATATTCAGATATGGTCTGAGCCAGGGCACCTGGGAGTCAAAGAAGGCACCGGTCATGACCACACCCTGATGGTCAAGGCCAGTATGAAGGAATTGGAGCCCAGAGGCAGGAAGGGCCATGTCCAAGATAACACAGAGGGTCAGTCGCTAGAGCAGGAGCAGGCACCCTGTCAGGCGCTCTACTCAGAATTGTGACTTGAGGAGCCCATGTGGCCTGTGCCCATTCCATTCTAGTTTTCATTTTATTTTCCTTTCAGCATACTCGTCCTTTGGTGCTCCCACACTCCACGCTCTGCCCTATGGCCCAGCACACCTCTGTTGGGTGACCTCTGCCCACCAATCCAACCCACCCCTGCATCGCCAGGTTGCCCCAAAGACATGCCAACCCTGCTAGTCACTGGCAAGGCAGCACAGCCAAGGGGCTAGCCAAGTAGGGACCAAATGACAGAAATTTGTGATGCTCCATTTCCTCATCTATAGAATGGGGATAATATTCCTTTACACTCAATTCCCTCACATTGTTCATAGACATTCAAGCACATCTCAATTCAAGGCATATGTTTAATGGGGTCAACTTTCTTTTTGTTTTCTGTAAAATGTTGTTACTATAGCAGTGCTGAGTCTTCCAGTTACCAGTGTGTTAGAACTGAGAAAATTCAGAAAATTCTCTCTCACAAGGCCGATCTGTCAATGAAATGGCATAGTGTGTGGAAAACAGCACAATGGCCCACATGTACCAAGCACTTGGCAAAAGTCAACAGTTGTTTTGAGATCTGCTAGGCACAGTAGCTCACGAATATATCCTAGCACTCTGGGACACTGAGGCCGGAGGGTACCTGGAGCTCAGGAGTCCAAGACAACCTGAGCAGGAACAAGACCCCATCTCTACTAAACACAGGAAAAATTAGCTGGGCATTGTGGCAAGCACCTGTAGTCCCAGCTACTCAGGAGACTGAGGCAGGAAGATTGCTCGAACCCAGGAGTTTGAGGTTGCTGTGAGGTAGGCTGAGGCCATGACGCTCTAGCCTGGGCACAGAGTGAAACTCTCAAAAAAAAAAAAAAATTGCAATAAGTCTGGTTCTGCATCTGTTCCCCCTCTCACACACTGTGAGTTCTTTGAGACAAGAGCCAGATGGGAGCACATCCATGTTCCCCGTGCCCACTCATGACCTGACTCCCACAAGGTGACTATACTACACAAGTGAATAGAAACTTCTCCCTTAGCCTGGAGAGCCAGCCAGGCCCTGCCCTGGGAATAGGCAGGACTTGTTTGTTTTTCTGGAAAAATATCCTGGAGGTGTGAGATCTGGAAGGCCCTCAGCCACCTGGCCAAGGGCACCAGGAAAAGCAAGTGTTTACGGGATTTACAAACAGGAATGTTTCCTCGGCACCTTGGGGTCCCAGGCTGGGATTTCTGCTCAGCCCCCCTCAGGGGCCAGTTTTGTCCAGTGAGCAGGAGTTGGGGAGCATTTCCTGTCTTCTGTCATCCTGGTACTGCAGCAGGCAAGGAGGCCTCTTCTCCATAGCACAGAGGCCATGCTGCCCACAGGGCTTGTGGTCCCTGTGGGTAGGCGGAGGCCTCTGTGCTTCCCCCGCAGGAGGCTATACTGTCCAGCACCCTGTGTATGTGCATGGACACTTGATGGAGGGCTGGGACTGTGAGCGGGTGCCTGCAGGGTCCAGGTGCCCAGTCTTTCTCCTCGCTTGTCAGAGGTACAAGACTTATATCCCACTTGGCCTCTGGATCTTGGGAGAGACTCCGTGTAGTGCTGCCTTCTAACCCCCTGGGCCATGTCCGGCTAGAATGGGGATCTCACTTTGAGTTTCCTGAAATCAAAGTCCTGGGACACTATACTGGTACTTGGTCTTAAGAAGGCAGGAGGTGGTGTGAGGAAAGTGAGGTAAGGCAGGAAGGAAAAGTCCCGGAGGTGCCTTGTCACCCTCGTCCTGGCTACGAGCAGGCTGGGCCAGGTCCTGCCAGGGCTCCTCTGAGGACCATGTAGAATATACCACAGATTGTCCCTCAAAAGGGGGGAGGTGATGCACCTCCGAACCACTGGCATGAGGGTCCTTCAGGAGGTTCATGCTCCACATTTTGAAGCTGCCCTGGTGGTAGTTGCCTCAGCTTTCTAGAAAGTTCTGTGGCAGAACAGCTGAGATACAGTAGGCAATTATGTGGGAAGCCTCATCAAGTACAGAATTGGTTCGCCACACCCACAGGTAAGTCAGAGGAAGCCAAGGTGGCACGGGGCAGGGCCCACACAGGTGAGCCAGTGCTTGGTGCCCACCATGGGCTTCCCATTCTGGGCTGCATTATGGCTTTTGGGCATCCCTTCATCCCTTAAAGAAAGTAAAATAAAAAATATAAAATATAAAAAATAAAAATTCTATTTTACAATTGCATTGGTATAAAGAAGAATATAACCTGGGCTGACTTAGTATTATTATATAATGGATCACTGTATTCATATTTTTCTTTAGATTTAAAAAAGTTACGATTGAAACACTTCTGTTGAGTCCAACAGAGAAGGCAGCCTTGCTCCGCTGTTCATAGAATAACCACCCTCCTGCCCCATGGCCCGAAACGTTTCTGGTCCCAACACTGGCCTCTTCTGTGGTGGGTCTTTCACCCCTCAGGGTGTCCCAACTCTCAGCTTAAATGTCACCTCCTCTTAATGGTCGTCTTCTTTCATGATATTCTCTTCTGAATAGAAGAAGGTAAGGACTGGGTCCTGCGATTCAGTGCTATAACCCCCGGATTTACCCAGGCTCATCGGACTGTTGTGGTGCTGGGATGAGCTGCCCAGAGCCCCTTCCTGGAGGAAGGACTTATTCTCAGGGCTGGGAGAACATCCAGCAGACAGCCCTCAGCCACCTGCCTTTCTCTCCCCAGGCCTCCTCTCCCCATGTCTCCTCTTCCCAAGTCTCCACCCTTCCAAGATAAACTGCATCCAGAACTAAGCCCCCAGGGTATAAAGGCCTGGCCCTCTTGCCTACTTGGGGCAGCTCTGATATGACAGGTCATCCGGCTACCCAGCACCTGGGGCACAGGCCAGGGCTTCTGTTGGTCCCTCCCCACAGCCTGACTTCTCCCTTGCCAGTCCTACATGTCCCCATCCGTGGTGCTTATGTGGGTCCTGCAGGCAGCCCTTCCAAACTTTGCTTCTCCTGAGAGTCAACTCTCCAGGTCATACCCAGCTGACAGCAGCCCCTCCAGATGTGACCACAGTCTAACAAGACCAAAATGGGCTTGGTCTCTAGCAAAAGAAACATTTGTTAATAGCCCAGTGTTGGTTTCAATATGTTTCAATTCCACTGAAGAGAATTTTTCTTTTTTATATAGATACAGTCTCGCTCCATCATCCAGGCTAGAGTAGCATAGTCTCAGCCTGGACTCAAGAAATCTTCCTGCCACAGCCTCTGAAGTAGCTAAGACTACAGGTGCCCATCATCATGCCCAGCTAATCTTTCTATTTTTTTTGTAGGGATGGGGTCTCACTTTGCTCACGCTGGTCTTGAACTCCTAATCCTCCCAACTAGGCCTCCCAGAGTGCTGAGGTAATTTTTAAACCATGTTCCTTGCTGCCTCCTCAGGCTTTATTCTGATCAGGTAAGCCACACACCTTGCCTGTCCCTCGGTCCAAGCCACCCTGCTGTATTCTAACCTTACAAAACCACCATACATGGTGTTGGCATCAAATTTTGTTTGGAGAAAAGCATCTGCTATTAAAAAACAAAAAGTTTAAAAACCACTGGCTTAAGTAAAATGGTAACATTAAAAGTGACGAACATGATGATAACAAGTCTCTATCTAATATTTACTCTACACTTGGCACACTCGCCATAATTTGCTGATCAGTCAGCACATCAAGCTCACAAGGCTGAGCACATTACCACCCTCATCTTAGGATGCAGGAACTGAGACACGAAGATGTTAATTGATCTCTCCCAAGTCACCAGCTGGGAGGTGGTGGAAACTGGGGTTTCCACCAGTGTTCTTGTAGAATTGAATCCCAGTAGCTGATGGAGATACAATATTCAGGACCATAGTCTCTGGACCGTAGCCTGCTGCGTCTCTCTTGAATTTGTTCAGAAGGAAGAACCCAGCCTTTTTGAAAATCAGAAGCTGGACAGGCTTCCTTCTCTGCTCTTTGGTGTTTCTTCTTTTTCTGGGGTAATTGGTACTAACCTGCCCAGTGTGAACGGGGACTGGGAGTAGGTGGGAAGGTGGGGAGGAAATCACAAGGAAAACGGTGGCTGGATTTTACAAAAATTATCCCAACGACACTTCGAGAGTCCGAAGCCCTTATTTCTCTCTCACAAGGAGGGAAAGTGGGGAGGTGAGTTGGCTGAAGGCACACACCACCACACACCACTCAGAGGCTTCCAATCGCGAAGCCAGGCCAGGGCTCTGTCCACTCTACCAAGCTGATTTCCTCACTGTCAGAATGCTCCAAAATGAAGATAAGGCCTTGATCCATCACCCCTGCCAAATCTAGTCAGGGGGCAGTTTGATGTAACCATACTCTGCTTGGGTCCTGAGCCTAAGGACGCCTATCACCAAGGTGGCTGCCAATCTCCACCAAATCCAGCTTTATGATGTGGTTTATTTAGCACAGAACTAAGGTCCTGGGGCCACATCAAGGAAAAAAGGGCAAAGTTTCCCATGGTCCCTAAGGAGAGATGCTTTGACTGAGTTTGGTCTATGTTTTCCCTAAGGATCCTGATGGCAAAAATAACATTTGGGATGCTGCCAGGAGAGCCCAACCCATTCCATAAGACCCTTCTGGGTTCACTGGAGTTTACAGTATTGATTCAGCCTAGAGTTCCATAGCTCAGTGCCAGTGCCAGAGGGGGGTCCCCACAGAGGAGCTTTCCCCCACAGCTTTCTTTCCTGCGTAGATATGTAGAGCAAAGAAGAGGGTGCCTCATATCTAGAAAAATGCGCATAGTCACTGGGTTTAGAGAAATGAAAAGAGCCTCAGCTCCTGCAGGGCTGTCATTTCAATCTTATTTGAAGGTCCCCTTCCTGCATCCCCTATCCACCCTGTTATGGCTTCTGTGGCATTTTTATATAGTGATACAGAGATATGTTATTTGCTGAATCTCTTTCTGGACAGAATTGTATTTATTGGGAATAGTCCAGTGAGGAAGGCAGTATGAATGGGACTCAACCTCACTGTCTCACACTAGAATGCATCTAATTTCAGACAAAGATAAAAAAGCCTGAGATTTGGAGTGGGCTGTACCACCTCTTCTGGGACAGATGAATGATTTCTGTTAGACTTTGGATGTATTTTAATGAGGTAGGGGGTCTTACATTTCCCCCCTCATACATACACAGACACCCCTATCTTGGTGGCCCTCTGGGAACAAGGAAGCCCAGACTGGGACCCACGGGTCTCTGTAATCCCACTCAACATTATTTCTCCCCCCAAAATATGAAGAGGGCACAAGCGGACTTGTTACATAGACAAATTGTATAATGCTGAAGTTGGGGGTTACAATGTCCCAGTCTCCAGAGGAGTATACACCCATCCTACAGGTAAATTGTTATCCCTCACCTTCCCCACTCTCCCTCCTCTTAGTTTCCAATGTAAGTCGCACCACGATATGACTGTGTGCACCCAACGTTCAGCTGCTGCTTAGGAGTGAGCACATGCGGTGTTTGTTTTCCATTCCTGGGATATTTCACGCAAGATAATGCATCATTTCCCCACTGGATGACAAAGTCCTTGAGGGCAGTGGCCTGAGACACAACGAATCTATACCCTCCTGCTGGCTGGCCTGAGCTGAGTTGAGCCACTTAAGACTGATGTCCTCATTTGGCTGCTCAGGAGTCAGCTATTCTACTCCCACGGAGTCAGCTTTGCGATGTGGGCAAGGTGCCTCCCTCCCTGAACTTCACCTTCTTGAATCTGGGAAAACGGGATGGTCAGACCAGTTTGTTCTCCCTCATTTATTTAAGAACCGATGGCCCATCTGCAGTGTGCAGACACCATGTGTTTGCAACCTGGGGCTGGGAACATGGGTGGTGACAGAGCAAGGATCCAGGCTCCCCAGAAAAGGAAGGCATTATGTCAACAGTCCATGCTCACTCTTCATCACCTCCGAGCAGTGTTGGGCCTGGGGGCCCCGGCCCCGCCATATCACCACCAAGACTTAAGACAAGCCCCATATAGTCATTCATCTGCAGACATTTACCAAGCTTCTTCTATGTACTAAGGGCTATTCTAGGTGGCTAAAATCGTCATGAGTGAATCAGACAAAACCAAACAAACTAAGCAAAATAAACAATTAGATGAAATAAATATACTATGGGTGAGATTGTATGTTGTTAAGTGAACATAGTCTATTATGATAGCATATGACGAAATGATAAATACTAAACAAATAAGCAAAAATTAAATAAGGAAGGGGGCATGGGGTGCTGGGAGGGGGGCCTCCCTGAGAAGGTAATATTGGAACGGGCTCCAAGCAGATGAAAGAGTGGGCCAGATAGGTATGTGGAGAGACGGACATTCCAGGTAGAGGGAACCAAGAAATTCAGGTGGCCTCTAGAAGTTAGAAATGGCCAGGAAACAGATTCTTCCCTGGAGCTTCCAGCAGGAACCAATACCTTGATTTTAGGACTTCCTAAGACTGACAGAGAATAAATTCCCATCATTTCAAGCTACTAAATTTGTGGTAATTTGTTATAGGAGCAATAGAAATCTAATAGTTGTAACTACTGTGCCAGTTCTGTAAATATCAGCTTTCATCATAAATTCATATAACAATACAAAGAGTGTGCATAACTCTGACACACATAAAATCTTAGTAGGTGCATCTTTCCTCTTCCTCAGACTGAGTTAATTCCCATCTTCCTGCAGTCCCCACTGCCTGTCCTGATAAGGCTTTTCTGTCCTGTTCTGGGGTCACCAAAGCAGGTATAAATGCCAGTCCACAAAATCAGGACTAAAAGAATATCAGGTCTCTATTTTCCACAAATCAACTCAGTTTTTATTTAATGCCCCTTCCACTGAATGTCCAACTCATTCCTTATTTTATTTTTTTGAGACAGAATCTCATTATGTCACCCTCAGTAGAGTGCCACAGTGTCACAGCTCACAGCATCCTCAAACTTGGGCTTAAGTGATTCTTTTGGCTCAGCCTGCCAAGTGGCTGGGACTATAGGTGCTCACTACAATGCTATTTTTCGGTTGGAGTTGTCATTGTTGTTTGGCAGGCCCAGGCTGGGTTTGAACCTACCAGCTCCAGTGTATGTGGCTGGTGCCCTAGCTGCTGAGCTACAGGCACTGAGCCACTTCCTTTTTCAGAAGAAAACATTTATTTTTTCTTCTGAAGAAGTTCCTACATGTGCAGGTGCAGAAGTTTGTGTCATAATGACAAATTTCTCCTCCATGCCTGTACCCCAGTCCTCTCCCTGGAGGCAGCCAAAGTTATGTAGTTTTTATTTTGATTCTAAGAGTAACATATTACACACTCTGTGTGTATGATCACATACCACTCTCCCACTAAAAATACTTGGAAAGATTTGCACATAAATACATAAAGTTCAAGTTGTAGTTGAGCCCTTCACCCAGGGGGTGTGCTGAACACCCTCACATGGCTCACAGGTGAGATCCTGCCAGTCTCCTTCCCCTTTCCCTCTCCCTCCTTTCTCCTCCCCCAGCTAGACTGTACTTACGCTTTTTCTTTCATGTGGGTGTGTACTGTTTATATACTGGTTTCCTATTAATGTTGAATACAATTAGATACTTTTGTCTATTCTTGAGATACTTGAGGAGGAAGAATGTATCAAACAACTCGCAATAAAGACCTTGCACATCATTTTGTGCATCTGTGGAATAAATTCCCAGACACATATTAGGACATGGGTGTCTAATAGACATACACATGGACATAGATGTCTCTAAATTTCCCACCACAGAGATCAATACTCCATGTAGAAGATGGTTTGTCTCCCCACCCGACAGATCAGAAATTGATCAAATGTATTTTTGGCACTCTGAGGAAACATCTATGTTATTTTAATTAGAAATTTGTTTATGATCGAATTTGAACAATTTTATGTGTTTGAGAGCCCTTTGTGTTTTCTGTGAACTGGCTGTTCATCATCCTTGCCTATTTATCTACTGGGCCCATGGCCTTTTTCTAATCCATTTGTAGGGGATCTTGTGTATTAGAGAAATTTGCATTTGGTATGAAGCACGAGTTACAAGTATTTTTGCCGGGCTATTGTCTTTTGTTTCTGATGGAAGCATAAAGAAATTTTTTATATTTATGTATTTAAAATTTATCAGAATTTTCTTTTATGGTTTCTGGGCTAAGTGTCATATTTAAAAGCTCTTCTCCCTACCAAAATTATGAACAAATTCTCCTATGCTTTCTCTTAACAATTTTATGATTTATTTTTACATTTAAATATCTGGTCCAGATGGAATTAATCCTGACAAAAGATGCAGATTACTGACTCAAATTTATTTTTTAATCCGTCATTCCTGTGTCATTTAATAAATAACTTGTTTTACCCCACTTTTGACTTGAGATTTCACTTTCACTGTTTATCCCATTTCTGCATAAGTTTTTTTTCTATTACAGCCTTCCCATTTTTGTTCCATCACTCTTTGTATGTGTTCATACGGTCGTATTATACCGTTTAATTACTACAGTTTTATAATACCTTTTAATATCAGATAGAACCAAGTCCCCCACCCTCATTTCTCTTTTTATTTTTTTCCAGAATTTTCCCAGCACTCTTACTTGTTTTTTTCCCGTGTTGCTTTTTGGTTTAGCTTGTCAAAAATTATTTAAAAATTAAGAAGAACCCTACTGGTCTATTTTTCATTTTTTTCCTGGTCTTTTTTATTAACAATTCATTACAATCACAGATTAGCTTGAAAAAAAATTTACATCTTTAGTATGTCAGGTCTCCCTACCCAAGGCAGGGGATGCCTTTACAGATGATAAATTGAGAAAGTCTTTTGGGTCCCCTACTAGGACACGCAAGTTTTCTTTTCTTTTTTCTCTTTTTCTTTTTACATAGATCTTGCCATTTTTTGTTTGTTTGTGCTTAGATGTTCCCCTGATTTTGTTCCCTCTAACTCTGAAAACATATGGAGCCCCGAGTGCTCGGTGGGGAAAGGTGTTGGGAGATGGGAGGGTTGGCTCATTGGTCGTGAATTCCCACAGGTGACAGGGAGAGGTGAGAAGCTGATGTCCCATGCCCATGTTCCTTTTGTGTCAGTATCTCGTATCCCCTTCCCAGTGGCACATGAGTCCCAGTTTCCTGTGTGACCCACGCAACCTTTCCTTTTTGGGAGTTTAAGGCCTCCCTAGGCTTTTCCAGGCAGCAAGGTCTGTCTCTGACCATCCAGGACACACAGGATGCCCAGTGTCCTCTCTGTCCAGTTTGGGGAAAGCCCCTCTCTCCCTCCTGCTGCTTGGGCACCCCCTTGAGCACTTTCCCTGGGGTACTTTGTGGAGGAACAAAGGCCAGGAGATCTCGTAGCCCCTTAGACTTTCTACCCAGTCACAGAAACTGCTACCTGCTCGAAGAGGTGGAGGGAAAGGGGGAAACAGCAGCAAATAAAACAAAAACGCATATTTCAAAATGTCACCAGCCTCCCCTATTGCTATGGTTTGAATGTCTGTCCCCTCCAAAATTCATGCTGAAATTTAACTGTCTTTCTAACAGTATGAAGAGGTGACTAGGCCATGAGGACTCCTCCCTCAGGGGTGGGATTGGTGTGGTTATGCAGGATTAGTTTGACCCTCTTTTGCCACCCCCCCTCCAATCTCTCTCACCCATTCACCCTTGATCTCTCGCACCCATCGCTGTATGATGATGCAGCAAGAAAGTCCTTGTGAAGTGCTGGCACCTTGATTGTGGACTCTGCAGCCTCCAGAACTATGAACCAATAAGTTTCCAATCATTATAAAAGACCCAGTCTCAGGTATTCAGTTACAGCAGCACAAACAGACCAAGACACTTATCCTCCATTCCCGTCTGAAAGGCTGTCACCCTCCAGACTCTGCTTTAAGACATTCCTAAATCAAGAGGCCTGAGCCATGTTCCAGTCCTGGGTTCACCCATAGGCTTTCCAAGTTCGAGCTCCTGGAAGCCTTAGGAAGCCACTGGGCAGGGACCAGTGACAGTAGCTAGCACAGGGACAATTCAGCGCCCGAGATAAGCAAGGACTACAGACTTATCATATTACACAACTCCAGGGAGTGTTGCTTACACGGAGCCCATGGTCCCTGGTGCCTCCTGGAGTTATACAGCAACCCGGTCTGTGATGATTTCACAAACACAAAGCAAGAAAGCAAAGGTTCCCTCTGCCAACTGCTGAGCCTCCTGGTCTCTTATTTGTACATTATGCTTTATCATCTGCAAGAAAGAGCCCCTTCCC
>CAUYQV010165887.1:0-14576 GCA_963574575.1 Galagoides demidoff | reverse complement strand
CAGCAACCTCCAACTCCTGGGCTCAAGCGAGTCTCCTGCCTCCGCCTCCCAAGTAGCTGGGACCACAGGCGCCCGCCACAATGCCTGGCCATTTTTTGGTTGCAGCCATCATTGTTGTTTGGCAGGCCTGGGCTGGGGATTTGAATCTGCCACCTTAGGTATATGTGGCTGGCACCTTAGCCGACTGAGCCACAGGCGCCAAGCCATGCCAGATTCTTGATCTTGGTTTTTCCAGCCTCCAGAACTGTAAGGGAATACAATTTTGTTCTTTATGAATGATCTAGTTTCAAGTATTCTGTTATGGCAGCACAAAATGGGCTATGATATCCCATTATGATGAGAACTTATTGAAAGAAGATTCTTATTGAACTTATGTAAATAATTATATTTCCATGAAAATAAAAATACTCAGTAAGAGTTTCCAAACTCTAGAGGAATCAAGTAAGGAGAAAAAGATAAATGCTTCATTTTTTTTTTTAAATGAAAGTATAACTTACTGAATTTTTGTGATTTGTACATAGCTTAAGAGAAAAGAGAGTGTTTCCTTGTATCCAGAAAATATGATACTCAAGAACTAGTAATGTTCTGAGAAAGAGTTATGAAAAATTATAACTGTTCTTCCCTAGTTCATTCAATATCATGAAATTAATTCTTGTTCTGTCTGATCTTGGGTTAGCAGGTTTGTGATCAGCATCTCCATTATTTCTGGAAATTTTTACCTAGTTCATTGGTATAATCTAAATATTTAGGTGATAGTATCAGAAGCCTGTATCCTAGAGTACCTACAACAGTCCTTTCCATGGGTCTCTGAAACAACCTTTTTGGTTAAAGGCAAAGTACATAGCAGTTTAGCCTGTACTTGATTGCAAGAGCTTTTAGGAAATCATCAGAGGGGAACAACAGCTATTTGTGAATGACAAAAGGCTCAAAATAGGCATGGCTAAGGAGCTCATGAGAGAGAAGTGTAATGCAATTGACAAGGAAATTTGGGTGTCTATGTAACATACAACATTGAAGATGATTGGAATTATGACGGATAACACTATACTAGGACAAATCATGGAAAGCAAGGATATTGCAAATTTCTATTAACCTTACATTATTTTGAAATACTTATAACATCACATATATCCATACAAATATGAGCTAGGGAAGGTTATGTATAGCTTCTTATCTGGCAATGGTTTTTATGCAATTTAGCACATCAAATAAACCTAATTAGTTTAACATCTCTCTTTGTATAAGATGAGAAAATGAGTCCTTTGAGAATTTTCAGGGCCCTCTCAGAAATCTCTTAAGTCTCGTTGAGGTCAAGAAGACTTTACTTAGAATTTGATTTTGGAAAGTTGTCAAAAATATCAAAAGTTTCAAGCACTGATTAAATAGGAACACAGATCACTGTGAAATGATATTTATTTATTGGACTGATGTGATGATAAAAATTTTAAGAATAAATATAGGGGGTAATACAATGGTAAAAAAATAACTTAGCTTTTTTATTATAGAAAAGATTTGATTCTCTTAGATGATTGAAGATCATCTAATGACAAAGACAACATAAAACACAGGAAGTTAAGAGGATGCAGAGAAATCTTCGTTCCCTAGGGGGATTGCTCAAACGGTGAAGGAAAATCTGCTATAATCTCATATAAAGAGCAAACCAATAATCTAAGACATTTCTGTCCTTATAACAGAAAAAGAAAACCAAATTCTAGTTTCGCATTAATGTGTCTTGCTGTTAATTTTAAAACCTTATAATAAATCCATTCATTCTCATCCAGATTGAGCACAGGAGATGTCTCTCTCCTTTATTCTCTTCCCTCTCTCACCCCAACCCCGCCCCCCTTCTCCATGGACCCTTTATAACTTTCTGTATCTATCCAGGTTTTTGCCCTTTCCTGTCTTTTTTCTCATTCTGGAACAACATTGACTTAAATAATCTCTAAACTTTGATTTTATTGCTCTTCTTTTTTCCTTAACAAAACACTTCTTACTTTCTTTGAATACTTTGTGCATGAAGATTTTCCCCTCACTCTTATTATTCCGAGCAGTTTCACTTACATATGTTGCTTAGAATTCTTAAACCTTGATCTCCAGACATGGTACTGGACAACTGTGAACCATCAGTAAGCAGTATTCTGTAGCAGACCCGCAAATTTATGAATTCACAGTGTCAGAACTTCTAGAGGCAGGTGCTTCTTTACAGTCTCTCAATGTGACAAACGATCATGCTTATTAACAGGCTCAAATATCTTTAGTTTCTCTGTAAAAACAAGAAGCCAAAAGAATAAATACTTACATTTAGTAAATGATGAAGATACGCAATATGTATCATTTAACGAAATGTAATGTTGAGGTTTCATGTTACCAAAAAAGATTTTAGAAACTAATATAAAGCAGATATGTTATAAAACACAATTATTATTGAAATAA
This sequence comes from Galagoides demidoff, assembly GCA_963574575.1. NCBI lineage: Eukaryota > Metazoa > Chordata > Mammalia > Primates > Galagidae > Galagoides > Galagoides demidoff. The sequence goes on along the minus strand of CAUYQV010165887.1, from coordinate 12,143 downwards.
AGTCTGTCAGAGCAATGACTCAATTTGATTAAAATTGAATGTATAAGTTTTATAATCTTAAAAAGAGGTATAAACTTACTTCACTAGTAGACCCAGCTAGAATGAATGTTATATGTCTACTTATTGTTGACAACTCTGAACAAATACTTGATGTCACTAAACCAATAATGCCAAACCAGTCTTATTTACTAAATATTTTCCCAAACCATGTGAACATGAGAAATATTTTGACTAGTTTCTATATTTCTGAGAGTTTTAGGAATGTCTAATATATAAGCATTATTTTTAAGTAAACGTTTGGGTGCAGCTACAAGTAACTCATTTATGCTGGGAGATTGCAATTTTTGCAGGCCAATGTTTGGACCTCATTGCAAAGAGAGCTCAGAGGAACCTGACTGAGAAGTCCAGGACAGTTATTATTTAAGTTTTTCTTTCTACTCAGTCCAAGACAGTCTCCTTTTTAGGGTCCTGGTTTGTGATAGTATCTGAAAGTGTCTTGGGATGAACAAGGAAGATTTCGTGATTAGTAGACAGATGGATGGGCTTTGAGTTACTCCTCGAATCATATTTGTGTTTTCAGAAAGATACAATTTATAAGGGGAGAATTATTGATTTTATTTTTCTCTTTTTCTTGTTTACTTGTAAACTTTTTCAAAAATTGATAACATTGATCTGCTTATCCAACCACATTAAAAAAAATTGTTTCTTGGCATCAGGAAGATTTTTAATGAAAGTGGAAATCAAAAAGTTTCTATGTCCTGGGGCGTCTGAATTTGGAGTTGTGTGCCTTGGGAATGTACATGTCAATCATTTGACAAAGGCTTTAGGATGAATTTCTTCCTTATCAATACACAGTTCCACTTTAGCCCAATTAACGTTCAGAGAAAAGGCTTCTAAAATAGTTCCTATCAGGCCCTGAATATCAGCCTCCAAATGGGCTAATTTCTCACCATGTACGGGAGGGTCTAGGAGAGAGTCTGGTCATTTGTGATGTTGATAAGAAGGATAATTTTCCCTCAGAGGTCTATTTGACTGTTGCAAAACCACAGAATAACTGTAGTGGGAGGTTCATGGTTGGTGCAGATTTTAATTTTTTGTTATGAATATGATTTCTAGTATTTATTTTTGTCAAGGAATTCTTGTAGGCTAGCCTTTCTTTCAATCCTTCTATAGGTACAAATAGGACATTGGTTTAGGGTGTGAGCTCTCTAAAAATCATTTTAAATATAAAACTTTTTCAATCAACAGATCAGTTATTTGGCTGTTGATAATTTAGGATCTCCAAAAGTATTCCTGGTCCAAAATGTGACTTAAGACCAATAAGCCTTTTATGTCTTACCCATGGACACAAGAGGCATCCCCCAAAAGGGTGCATTCTCAGGATCCAAAGTAACTCTATTGATAGGTAAAGATAAAGACAGAATTAGAGGAGCCCTCTGAAAGCAGGTGATGTCAGCAGGATGCCAGCTACGAATGGGATGCTTAGACTAAACAGATTTCTGTCCAACCAACCACACATTCTTCTGATAGTTGGCCACCTCAGAGCATGGACCTGGCAACCTGTGCCCTGCAGACAGGCAGAAACCTGAGAGAGAACTTTCTCACTAAATATAAGCCAAGCTTTCAGGACATAAAACAAAACAAACAGGACGCAACTGATTATCCCTGGGATGAAAAGGATTTACAATAAGAACACACAATTAAGGGTTATGGTACTCAACGAACTATTTTATGTAAGTATTTTCTTATGTGAATCTACATTTTGGTAGAAAAAAGAGAAGGAGAAGCTCTTACTGCTGTCATTCAACTGGACACTGAGCAGAGATGAGAGAATCTGATCGGTAAGAAAATTTACCATTGCTGCCTGGGTCAGAGGTCCTGAGATTGTAGCTACTGCCTCCAGAGTGGCCGGGAATCTGGACTATAACATTTTCATCGGCAAACTTTTCTATCACTTAGATTCATGGCTTGGAGGCTAACAGATTAAGTTGATAAAAGATAGACTAGGGAGAAAACTAAGCCAAAGTTTATTTATATGCATGTGGGAGCACGCAATAGAAGTATCTCACTAAATGGCTGAAGTTAGTGGGGGTGCATACCTAACTTAAAAGGGAGAAGGGAGAAACGACTCCCGTGGGAAGTACACATGAGTTTATTAAAAAACAAACAAACACATGGATTCTTAGGGGAACAAATTGTAGACAAGGAAGTTTGTGATAATGTTTGTTTATACCAATGCGAGTTGCCTTTTCCCACCTTCTTCATGGCCATAAAGTAGACCAGAGTAGGCATTCATGAAAGTTGAATTTTTTTGAAAGTTTTGCTTCTAGGTAGATTAAGGGAATTCAGAAAAAGACTCTTCACAGTGGTATATTCTGGATTCCTTCAACACAATCCCATAGCAGCTATTATCCACCTTAACATCTAGGTTTGCACCTAACGGAAGATACACATCCTAAAATTCTCATGACTAATGACAGTGATGTGAATTGTATTACATATAGCAGATATTATATATATTTAAAATCATGGGGTCATTGAACTAATTTGGTATTTTAATTTTACAGTTGAACTTCCATAGTTGACTACCTTTCTACATTGACCTCCTCTTTCATTTGAACTAATTTTCATAGACTGGACATGCAGTATTAGTATAGTAGGCCCAGTCCCTCAGGTTGACCACTCTGACACATTGAGCACTTTTTATAGGCCCTTGGGTGGTCACCTTACAGAGGTTCTACTGTATTTATTTTCAAACCCTTATGTGCTACAGAAAGTACATGAAGAATCCAGAAACACTGGCTTACATTTCATTTTCTCACAAAACTGTGTGATCTCAAGTCTCCTCTTTGAAATTTGTTTTTATTTTTTAATAATAATAATCTATGTAATAAATATTATAAGAGTGATGAGCTACGTAATAATATTATAAGAGTGATGAGATGTAGTGAGAACATGAAAGAGCTTGACAGACTGCTTGCTGCCTAGCAGGCATTCAGGACATTTCTGTTGAACCCTAAATCTTGCTGGATACAACTTCTCATGACGGCAGTGAACTAACCCACTTACAGTTTCTCTTGTTTTCATTTGGTCCTTGTCTTTATTTTTAACATGGTTTTAATCGGATTGAGGCAAGAGTATATTCTACCTTTTTCACTGAACATTATCTGACATATCTTTATACTACATCAGCACCAATTTATCCCTTTTAAGGTCACTATACTACGTTGTCACTCAAAAGCAGTCAGGTGGAATCACGCAGTCATTTGCAAGCACTAGATATTTGTTTGGCAAGGTGGAAGCTTATACTTTTAGATCACAAATTAATGGCTAAGTTAATCTTCCTTTCTTAATTAAGAAAAGTCAACCAAGCATAAATATTGATTAAACAAATGATGGTACCAAAAGCAGCCTATGGATAATATATGTTACACCAATTACCTATCTGTATCTCTCTGTGAAGAGTAAAGAAGAAATCAAGGTGATCATCTAAAATATATATGCATACAATCTAACAAAACTATGTGTACTTCAACCACATCTGTGAATTGTTTCCATTAATTATTTTGTTTAATTCCTTCAATAATCCACTTAGCTTTTTGAAATTTTATCTCAACCCTCTTTGTTTCGGCCATTAAAATGATTATTTTCACTTCACTATTTCATACATGCACGTACTGAGATGACAAACAACAAAAAGAATGACTTCTAAGGCCTTTATAGAAGGTACTAAGGATAAAGGCAAACTACAAAAATACAAAAAAATAAAATACAATTTGTTCACATTATTTAGGGTAGGAATTTCTCTATTGTTTTTGATCAGTATTTCTTAGTCTTAGGGAATATCTTAGGGAAGCAGCATCCTAAATTACTTCTATAGGGTATAAATTCAGTTGTTGTTTCACCAAATAAACCATTTATTTTTAGAGGAAAATCAGTGTTGAGGTTGAGACTATCCCAGGCTGAAAGACAGCTTAAATCCAGGGATGACTGTGCTCTCTGCCACTCCTCCGCTCCTATCTGTTTGAAGTCAGGTATTTGTGAACCTCTGGAAATCTTTGCCTTTTTTCTTCCACCTTCCTACAAGTTTCACAGTCAAAGAGTATAACATTTATTGTATAAGGGTATAACATTTATTGTCTAAGCTAAACCTATATTGAATCCTTTAATGGGTTTAGACCTAAAGGAAAGGAATAGACCTCCTTAAGAAAATGAGGCATGTTGTTTTTCTCAGACCAAAATAGCTTGTACTCCATCTATGTGGTATTCTACCCCATTTGGAGAGTACTCTTTCCCTCTTCGTTTCACTGTTTATGTTCAAACATCTAAACGGATTTATCAGATTGTCTTTAGAGACCGCCTGTGAGAATAGGGATTTGCATTCACTTTCAAAGATCACAGCATCCTGGTATAGAAAACATCACACTGTGGCCGTCTATCCTTAAAATATACAAGTGTCACTTGAAATCTGAGCTCTGAAATAAGAAGGACATCTGGTCATACTTCTTATGCTCCCTATCCTCTCACAGCCTAAAACTTGCAGAAAATGTTCTGAACAAGTAACCAAACATCTATTACTATTATTATTAGTAAAACCTCACTGATTTGCCCTACATTGATTGAAAAGTGTGAAACAATCTGAGAGTGCTGGCGTTTGGTTGAGAGTCATCAGTTATGCAATACAAACTTGGAAGAGTTTAGAAAGTATTATCGAGTCTTTTTTTTTTTTTTTTTTTGAGACAGATCCTCAAGCTATCCCCCAGGGTAGAGTGCCATGGCATCACAGCTCATAGCAACCTCCAACTCCTGGGCTCAAGTGAGTCTCCTGCCTCCGCCTCCCAAACAGCTGGGACCACAGGCGCCCGCCACAATGCCCGGCTATTTTTTGGTTGCAGCCATCATCATTGTTGTTTGGCAGGCCCTGGCTGGAGATTCGAACCTGCCACCTTAGGTGTACGTGGCTGGCGCCTTAGCCAATTGAGCCACAGGCGCCGAGCCAAGTATTATCGAGTCTTAAGCGAACAATATCTTCAGAGACATTCTGCAGAATTTGTAAGAAAACAAAATAATATGCAATATTTTAAAAGATTGATAATTCTGATTTATTTGTTACTTGTGCAGAGACATCCCCCTCAAACCCCCCCCACCCCCAGCCAGTCCTGAGCAGTTCATTTTAATGAAAAACTTGATTGCACTTTCAGTTTTCCATCAAGGACACTATTTTCCCAGGTACTCGTGTGACTTGCCTCTTTTATTTTATGTTTCCATTCAGATATCACCTCAATAAAATAGCATCCTCGGTGTTCCCGGGGGACAGTGTAGCTCTCACTCTGCCTTGTGATTTCTTTTCTTCTTAGCAATTTTTCTCCTTAGTTTCTTAGCTTGACATATTCTGGATTTATTTGAGTTGTCTCTGGCCTTCCACTAGAATGTAAATTTTAAGAGAGAGAGCAAGGATGTTACTGGTTTTGTTAATTCTTTTTTCCCGGTATCTAAAATACTTCCTGGTATATAGTAGGTGCACAATAAATGCACATAAAGGAACAAATGGGATTTGCTTGACTCTACTGCAAAAGACTGACGAACTAGTAGAATGTTAACACTCAGAACAAAGACTAAGGGCTGTTTCATTCGGACATCTCAATTCTCTTTTTCATTCTTGTCATTGTTATTATTTTGGCTTGGCTTGAAATGTAGGCATTCAGCCAAGAGGCTGCAGGTTGACAGATGAAATAGAGACACACATTTAGCCCAGCAATATTCATACTTTCTATATGCAGTCATTTCTCTGTAGTGACATTTTAATATATTTTGGTGAAGATATTCCCAAGATAATGAAGATATGTCGAGTGAGCATTGAAAATGATGAGTCTTTTTTTCCATTATCAAAGACAAATACAGGTGTGTAATTTATGCAGAGCATTGGAAGGAGGGGATGAAAATCACAGAATCTCAAGTAATGAAAAGAAATTAAAGCTCTCTAATAATTGGAAAAAAGGCTAAACCAAAAACATAAATCTCTAGACTCAGAAAAGATTTATACCGATGAGTGGACCAATGGCTTTCATGATATGATGCATTGTGAAAAAAAAATCTCATTTTCATTGCCAACTAGGGTTCATGGTTTAGTGAAAATTTCATCTTCGTTCTAATTACATGAGCCAAATTCTGGCCCTATATATTCTGATATGAAGCATGAACTATTTCTAGCTTATTCATGAGATTCTAAGCATAATATCAAGGAGGGGTAGTCACAGCTAAGGTAGGATCTTGGTATAGTTGCATTAGGTGTCATAGTCAGTGTAGAAATTTCCTTGTAATATTACACAAAATAACATAAAGTCTATTTACTTCAAGAATGTTTTTTACCCTACCCAAATGACCAAGAAACCCATCAACTCACTTATGAGACAGTCCTGATGGTCAGACCCGGGGGTGTGTGTACCGAACAAGGCAGGAAAGAACTGGACAGGTTTATTGGCAGGACCAAATCTGACAGAGAGATGTCAGTACGTTTGGAGTTGGGCCTTAAAGAACAATAATTAATCATTTAAAAAAATTGATCATGATGCAGTAAGTTGGATTAGAACATCTCCTAATTTAATACTAGCTATATAGTAGCAAAATCAGGGCAGGTAGTTTACACAGTTTTTTTTTATTTGCAAGAGTATTGATGAATCCAGCTAATTTTAGGATGGGTGAGGAATCTGTCCAGACGGTAAGTGAAGCAGTAGAAGCTAATTCAAATAATACTGACATTGTGTAGGTCATCCCACATTTGTATGTGTGCTGGGTTTCACACATTATACAGGACAATTTTACTTGTCTTTTCCCCAAAACTTTAGGAACTGAACTGTTTCATTCAGTCCCTAACAAGTTGATGTCCAGCTTTTCCAAGTAGAGGAAGTTAATATTCATAGAAGTAGTGGAGAAAAAATGGAGGCCTAAGAGAAAGCATAACTGCCAATGCACAGGTCTCCATCATGGCACTTATTGTCAAGCTGAGAGTTAGACCAGCAGTGGGACTGCTTAGTACCATTCCAGACGAGACCTGCCAAGTGGACGCCCACCAGGTAGATGGTCTTTGATTGAAAAATTGTCTGCTTGATTATCCGGGGACTACAAGCCAAGGTAGAGTCTTCAGGGTTTTAAAAACTCAGCACGTATAGTTTTCATACTGAAGAGGAATGTATTTTTAAGTGTAACAAGATTGTTATACGTCATGAGGTCACCCCCTTGAGAGATCCTCTGTGTCTGTCTGCAAGTCTCTCTCTGTTGTTCTTGTAGCTTTATCCAGGCTTTGCTTGTTTGTTTATTTGCAGAAAGTAACACTGATACAAATTGACACAGGAAAATACCTCTTTAAAGCTCTAGCCAGTACATTTCCATTTGCTCTAGTCTGAATTCTCCTAAAGTGGTCAAATTCTGAAAGCAAACAGAGAACACGAAACAAATCCTGATCTGAAATACAATGCCCATCTGAAAAGCTTGCTCTTTTATCTTATTAAGTGGTGGAGCTTTTGCCAAGATATATAGAATGAGTTTTCCAACATGATATATAATCAGCATAACATTTTTCTTTTTTGAGCTAAAAATTAATTTAATTATACTGATTATTGGAATAAAATATACAGAATACAGAATAGAAGACCACATATAATTAGGTCCCAGTGAACTTCCAACATAGTTTTCTCCAACAGGCACATATGAAAAGAAGGAGAGAAAAAAATAAATATAGAGGGTTGTTTTCCTGAAACACCATCTGTTATTTTTGTTTGAATTAAGCTCAGTGCTCTAAAGGTTATGGATACTGTGTAGTAATTAGCATCATTATGGGAGATGCTGTTACTTCAATGGGTTGGACTTCTCCACTTAACAAGTATAGAATTCGAAAATGATCTTTTATCAGAGGAGTGACTACATTTCTCAGTTGTTCTAAAATGTGGACAATATTATATTGCATTACCAATTTTCTTAGCCTGAAATGCAAATAAAATAGAAGCTTATTTTGCATATTATCTAGGTAATTGTTGTTCTCTTTACACCCCATGTATAGAGTTTTTGAAGGAAGTGGTTATGAAATTATTATCAAATATCTATAAATTCCATTAATTTCCTACCTGAGGTAAACTAGTTTTCTTTTTAATTACAGGAGAACAAGATTCTCTTTTCCAAAGTGTGGTCAACAAATTTCAAGTACTTTTGTGTACTGTATCAATAAACTCTATGTATATCATTCCCCCACAGCAGAGCAAAGTTAAAATACTCCTTTGAATCAGTTGTGCAGAAATATTTAATTGCATGGCATGAGGTTATAGATATTTTATATGATGGCTATACCCATCTCTTATAATTAAAATGGCAAATTTAAGATTCCTATTTCTCAAGCATTGTTCTTGTAATATTAAAAGAAATTACACAAAGTAAATCAAAAAAGCAAACTAAATGATGTTTACACATAGACTATAAATTCCAATGAAGGAGAGAAAATTCAAAGACTTTGTGGGGTACAGGAGTGATCTGGTCATGAACTTCATCAGAGTTAATGCTGTGTCATTGGGCCCTCTGGTCAGTGTCAAGGATTGCCACCTGGTTAATTCATCTAATGGTGATGATGATAATAACATAAAGTGTACACTCAGTATGTACAGAGTGCTTTGCATAAATTAACTCATTTAATCATGACAAAAACTCCTTATGGTAGGTACCACTATTATCTCCATTGCACAGGTGAGAAAATTGAAGTAAGGTCCTCTGTGAAGAAAGCAGCAGTTCTAAGCCCAGAAAACCTGGCCTCAATAGGAATAAGTCTGTTCTCCTAACCTCTATCCAGAAAAGGCAGTCGGCAGCTGAGACTTGCTTTGTGACTGCCTTAGAGGTCAAACTTCATGAAGAAAAGCCGGTGTACATGGAAGGCTCAGGTCTCTAATAATAATAGACTCCCACTCTCTCAGATGACACTCTATGCCAAACACTTCACATATGTCAGCTTATTTAATCTTCAAAACACCTCTAACACGGGTACTCTTTGACTTTCTACTTTGAAGTTTTGGAAATCAAGACACAAAGAAATTATGTAACTTGCTCATAATTACTGCAGAGAGAAACCCAGGTTTTGAACTCAGACAGTCTGATTCTATAGTCTATGTTCTTTGCCATTATGAGACATTAGGTCACGTTTTGGAAGCCTGTAATAATTTATGGGTCAACTCAGGTTATGGGAGCCAAGTTCAGTGAAAGAAGAGAAAATATATGTCTTTCAGAAGTTAAAATTCAATAAGAAGGGAAGAAATATATAAACAAATTACCAATGCCACTAATAAGGGGCACGCTACAATTTAGCCTGTATTTATGCTCTTGTTTCAGTTAGTATTTTTTATATGGGTTAAATTGTGTTCCCAATTTGCCCCAAACTTATATCTTGAAGTCCTAGCTCCTAGTACCCTGGAGTGTAGTGTGACTTAATTTTTGACAGGGTCTTTACAGAGGTAATCAAATTAAAGTGAGGTCAGCAGGGTGGGCCTTGGTCCAATACGGCAGGTGCTTACATTGGCGGAGATTCGGTCACAGAGAGGCACAGAGGTGAGGCAGTGTGAGGAAACGTAGGCGGAAGAGGACCAATTTCAAACCATAGAAAGTGGCCCGAAACAGATCTTTCCCTCACAGCGCTCTGAAGACACCAGACTTGCTGGAGGGGTTATTTCCCCAATCTCCAGAACAAGGATACCAAATTGCAGTTCTTGAGGCGGGGATTTTCCTCTGTTTTCCAGGCAAGCGTACAGTGGTGTGTACCATCATAGCCCACAGCAATATCAAACTCTGGGATCAAGCGATCTTCCTAATCCTCAGGCTCCCAATAGCAGGACCACATGCCACCACAGCCAGCTAATTTTTTTGTTTTTTATATAGAGAGGTCTCACTCTTGCTCAGCCTGCTCCTGCCCTGAAGCGATTCTCCTGCCTCTACCTCCCAAAGCACTAGGATTGCAGTCAGGACCCAGCAGGTCCAGCCAACAGATGTCTGTTTTTTAAATCATCCAGTTCACAGCAAAAATTTTGTTATGGCAGACTTAGTAAACTAATATCGTACAAACATAATTTCAAAGAGTTTAGCCCCCAAATGTGATTTAATAGAAGAATACTTAGACATTGCATCTAAAAAAGTCATCTGCATACCTAGCTGTCCGTATCCAGAGGCTGGAGCCCACCAGGAACTCAGGCAGTCTGTCCATGCCTCCTCCGTTCTCTGTCTGTCTCACAGGCTCATCACCTCTCATTCTTCCCTTTGTCTTGCAGACTGTCTTTCTTCCCTTTTTCACTGTGTGCCTGTGTCAAAGGATATAGATCCCCCCCCAAACTAACAAATACTTCCTGACTAGTTTAAATCTCAACTCTAAACTCACAGGAGACAATCTCCCTTTTTCATACAGCTCGGGGAGCTAGGCCCACACAGTGAGAACATGGCTGTTAAGAGCAGGACCGCATTGACTATTTTTTTTTTTTTAATTTTATCTTATTATGAAGGTACAAATTTTTAGGTTACATTGTTCTCACTTCCAAGGTAAATTTCAAGTTGTAGTTGAACCCTTCACCGGGGGGCGCGCTGAACACCCTCACATTGCGCACATTAGGCGAGATCCCGCCAAATGCCCTTCCTCCTATCATCCTCCCCCACCCCCTCCCTCAACCCTCTGTCCCCTCTTTCCTCCCCCTTGCTAGACTATATTTGTGTTTTATCATTTGTGTGGTTGTGCAATTGTTTATATATTGGTTTTGTATTAGTATTGAGTACATTGGATATTTTTCCCCATTCTTGAGATACTTTACTAATTAGAATGTGTTTCACCTCCATCCAGGTAAATATAAAGATGTAAAGTTTTCAACTTTTCTTATGGCTGTACAGTACTCCATGATATACATATGCCACAGTTGGTTGATCCATTCAAAGGATGATAGGAATTCAGGTTGCACCAGAATGTATATGGCAGCTCAGTTGTTGAAGCTACTTGAATTCTGCATTGACTTTTGTGAGCCCCTAGTTCCTATATCTTCACAGGTTCCTGCCTCTCTCTCTTTCTCACACACGCACACACACACACACAAACGCACACACAAACATTCTAACAATTGTATTTTACCTTTGCATTGATATGACGAATAATATATTATTCGAGAAAACATTTTCTTCAATATAAAACGGTTTCCCCCTCCTATTTTAAAGGAATTAAGACATTTTCATGGACCTCTAAAAGTATTTTGGACCCTGGACACTGGGCCTATGGTGAATTTTTCAGTGAAGTGGACTTTTTAGAGAAAAAGAGAATCTGTCGGAATAGTTACACATTCCATTTAGTTAGACTTTTCATTACTTTCTTTCTTTCTTTCTTTTTTTTTTTTTTAGAGACAGAGTCTTACTTTGTCACCCTCAATAGAGTGCTGTGGTATCACAGCTCACAGCAACCTCCAACTCCTGGGTTTAGATGATTCTCTTGCCTCAGCCTCCCGAGTAGCTGGGACTACAGGCACTTGCCACAATGCCCAGCTAACTTTTTAGACACTGGTAACTTGTCTTTTAGTGATAGTATCAGTGCCAGAAGGGATATTTTCCCTTGCACGTTCTTCCATCTAAACGCTGTTCTTATTTATAACTGAAAGTTGTTCACTTCTACCTCCTGACTTCCATATGGTCTCAAGGGTACAGAATACCTCAAATGTTATGGAAAGGCTTGGGGTAACTTATTTAAGTTCCCAGATTAAGTATTTCTACTTATACTGAATGTTTTTCACATCTTTTCTCCAATATTATATTTTGTCAGCTATTTTCATAATGACTTCTTACTAAAGCATATGTTATTTGCCCATCTTTACACATACACACACACATACACACACACATATTTTGCAGTTTTTGGCCATGGCTGGGTTTGAACCCACCACCTCCAGTATATGGGGCCAGCGTCCTACTCCTTTGAGCCACAGGCACTGCCTACTTGCCCATCTTTTTTTTTTTTTTTTTTTTTTTTTTTGAGACGGAGCCTCAAGCTATCCCCCTGGGTAGAGTGCCATGGCATCACAGCTCATAGCAACCTCCCACTCCTGGGCTCAAGCGAGTCTCCTGCCTCTACCTCCCAAGTAGCTGGGACC